>APFE030572966.1:116446-179255 GCA_000404065.3 Pinus taeda
ACCATCATATCAGAGATTGTGTGCAGCGGAGGATCATGTTACTTTCGTACATTCCAACGGAGGATCAGGATGCTGATATTCTGACGAAGGCTCTCCCCAGGAGCAAATTCGAGTACCACCGAGGCAGGATAGGGGTTGCTGTCATCCATATCTTGTCGAGAGGGAGTGTTGAGATTGCAACAAGATGATGGAGCTTAGTGAAAAGAGTCGCCTTCACTAAGTGGGCCCGCAGGCTATTTTTGGCGCAAGTCTATTTTTAGACTATGTCTATTTTTAGACATATGGATCATGTCTATGGATTGCAGGTTGCTGTTTATGGATGATTGATGAAGTTGGAAAAATAGATGGACTTCTATTTTTGATGAAAGTGTGAGTGATCACAGTGTGAGTGATCAAGTCTATTTTTAGACTGGCTGTCAAAAATAGAAAAGTCAAATATTATTATCTCACAATAATATTTGGACTATAAACTTAATCTTATTCTCTTGGAGCACTTCAGTTCGAGCTACGGATATGGCACATGCAATTACATGAAGGAAATACGTGGTTCTTATGGGTTAGTTGAATATTTGCATGCATGACTTCAGTTAGAACTCAAGTGAGTTGAGTTTAGTGGACTGGAGGTGCAGTTGATGGAGTTGTGTTCAGTTTAGCTTTGTTAAACTGGTTGTAATTAGTCTAACTGGCGAATAGACTAGAGATGAGTTGGGTGAATTAGTTATTAATTAATTCACAAGTTATTAACTCATAATACAACTAATGAATACATCTGTTAACTCAGTTGCATGTCAGTGCATGTTCAGTTCAGCAGGGACAGGTGTTAGAGAATCAGATTGCTATCAGTTGTGACTATAGTTGTGCACCAGATCTTGCACAAATCAGGGATTGAGTATGCCAATGAGTTTGCCCACATTGTAGCTTGTTCTCACGTGATTTAGCCAAGGAAAGACATGGCTGCCTTGGAATTATCACAGGTTCTTTTGTAGGTATTGAGCAGCGGAGGCAGGCAAGCAGCGAAGAGATTTGAGCCAGTGATTGATTCAGATCTGAGCTGTATTGTGTGTAACAGGTGGAGCTGGTACTGGATTGCTTGTGATAAGCATTGTACTTTGTAATGTTACATGACTCAATCATTAATATACAGATAGTTGGGGTTTTTAGCGAGATGCTTTCCCCGGGATACATACTGTGTTAATGTGTGAATGCTCTTGATGTTTTATTGTTATTGATGCTGCTATATTGATGATCAACGTAGAGGAGCTTATGTATTGTGTATGTTTTCTGCAATAGTACATGATCAGGATAATCTCTGTTGAATATGTGTTAAATTATTCAAAATTTCTACAGTATGAGGTGTTTGTGTGGATGTAGAGGATGAAGAAGAATTAGAGGAAGAAGATGGTGATTTAGGGGTTGATAAACTAGTTGGAGGTGAAGGAGGAGGAGATCTCCTGAAAGACTTCAAAGGAGTCTTAAGAACTAGCTTTGGGACCTCTAAAGGAATACCTTCTTTTGTTTCAAAGAGAGGATTGGTATATATAGAGAAGGTTTCCTCAAATTGTTTAGAATAAGAAGCTTCAGGTTGGTCAAAAATGGAAGGAAATGTATAGGTGGTAGGGGATATGAAATCAGTGGGTTTATATTCTGGTAGATCAACACCCAACTCAGATTCAGTTTTAGGTGATCCTCATGGTAATGTGGGTATTGGATGAGATTCTAATGAAAGAATAAGGTAGGATGACTTAAAATCAACTCCTCTATTTAGAAGTTCAGTAACCCTAGGTGATAAATGGGATTAATTAGGATCAAATGGGATATTATTATAGGGGTCAAATGATTCTAATTCTTCAGACTGTAGGGTTGAAGAGGAAGAAGAAGATGGATGGTGTCCCCTTTTAGAACTGGATTTTCTCAGAACACTTTCATGATATGACAGAGGACTAACTATGTCAGCTTCTGAACGAGATCTGGTATGTTTAAAAGGTGCCAGCTTGGGAGTGTGGAGTCGCCAAGGTGAATGATTTTAACCTTTATAAAAATTTAATCACCTTTAAATGAAAAGAATGAATGAATATTGTTGTCCCAAGGGAAACTTAGATGAAATTTGATTCCCTGGAAACGACACCAATCTGATGTTGTACCTCTGAGATAGTATTAGGTTAGCTACTAATGCTAGAGCATCTAAAATAATTGTTTTGAGGTGTTTGGTTTTTTTTTTTGGAAGACTAGTGAATGAAGACAAATGTATAATTGAAGTAATTAATCCTTTGGGTTATATTAATATCTCAACAGAGGGCTGCTATAAAACTTTACAAAGTGATATAGATCAAAATAGTGGTGAGAAGAAGACATAAACTAATATGATTATCACAGTTTCCAGACTGTAAAACAGAATAATCATAAGTTGGAAAACCTTTTAAACTACGTTCCAAGGGTTCAAGGAAGCATACTTAAGCTTACAGAAGATGCTGATGATTTATTGATTAGAGGGGATTAGCTAAACAGATTGTTCATTAATCCATTCTCTTAATAGATGATCACTTCAGGAGCTTATAGGAATAAATTGAGATACAATTCTTGCTACCTAGATATCTCTATAAGGCATAAGCATATGAAGAAAAACATAATGATTGATAATTGGAAAAACTTACAGGATAACACAAACTGTAAAAAACCAAATTCAGAATCCTTTACTTTGTATTAAGGTTCTAGAAAGAATGAGTACATCAAATCTCTAGAAAAGCTTCCTTCAAAGGTGGCTTCCAGGTTCAAAGTAGAATTACCATCGAGACTTAACAAGCAATGAACAATGAATCTTTAACTTCAAACCCATAAAATCTCGAAAAGAGAGTTATTTATACAATAATGAAACTAAAAATATCCTAAAATTGATTGAGATTTATTCTAGGAAAGGAAATATCTTCATGCAAGAAGATAGGGGCAGCTATTGAACTGCTTCTTGGTGTCCCTTTTATTCAGGTTGTCTTGGCTTTGTTTGTCTGATATTTTGCCTTTTAAGCTGCTAAATTGTTTGAATCCTTTGCGCTGGTTGATTCCTTCACTTTAATCTTTCATTTGATACTCTTTAAACTCTGTAAATATATTTTTGACCCTACCGAGTAACCTTCACTGTGAATTTTTACCTTTACTGTGCATTTCAGGTTTTACTATGTTTTTCAACAATAAATCCTTCTAGATTTGTGTCACATGGTAAAGTAATTTGATATGATCTTCATATTTGTCTTCAAATTGTGTGCAAGCTTTCTCTTTGTAATCCTAAAACAGAGATTTTTACCTGCAAAACATAGAAACTGTTAAGAAAAGTATAGGTGACAAAGAAGGTCTTCAATGGCTTTATTTGAGCTTGAAAGGATATTGGAAGGAGTCCATAGTGTATCGTAAGATAAAATGATGGTTTATATGGGTCACAGAGACTTACGGAGGCTTCACTGTGTAAAACAGGCAAAACAAAGGGAAAATGGTGATTTTTTGGTTTAAACAGAAAAACAGTCTACTTTACGAATTATGGTGCAAAGTGAGCAGTGACCGTTTTGTCATTATGCAAAAGGCGGTTTTGGTTTTCATCACACCACTTTATGAGGCATGGGTGTTTTTGGGAAAGGTTCACCCAATATGATTTAAAGCTTCACACGTAGCAATGGAGGATGGTGGAAAACTTCTTTTCGGGTGGGTAATGCCCATACAGAGAGTCAACCCAAAATTTGTTGAGGAGCATTGGATTTTGGATGTATGTGATCGAACAGTGGTGGAGCGAAGGAGTAGTATGGAGGGAACCAACAATTACATATGGCACTTTTAGCTTTATTTTGTGTTAAAACTATGATTAGCGAGGTTAAATGGGGGTTAAGGTTAATTCCTTGTTAAAATCATAAAAATGATTTAAGAAAGAAAACCTTCGCAAAACAAATATGGCAGACTTGAAATTTTATGAACTCGGGCAGATAATGATATCAGGTTCGGGCTAATATTGCATATCGCAATAGCAGTTTAGAAAAGGATGGTCCATCACAAGGAATGTGATAGGTGTCGAATGCGATGTGGAAATAAACCATATATGATATGTGATCAGGTCTAGGTCCCAATCGCATATCGGAGATCGCAATGGCTGAGGGTTATTGCTTTAGCCAGGACTTGTGATGGAGGAAAATGTGATATGGCTATGAAATATGATATATATTTGGTCAGGTCCGGGTCCATCATTGATTGCATATCGCAATCAGAGGAGAGTGGATGCATGTTAAAAGTGTACGATCTGCCAATATGTGAAATGTTATACAAATACATAGTTTTATAATAAAACTAAGGTTTTGTTTTTTGTTTTTTTTTTTTTTTGTAAGTGTGGCTCACGAACACCTTGGTCAGTGAGTGGTCACTACATCCATGGAAAAATCTAGGCTAATCGTCCTTCGGCCTACTGGCAAGACCTAAGCCCAAGGGCTTCGGGCGGATTCGACCCTGTGACCTCCCGATGGCAAGGCACGGTTTTTTACCAACTAAGCTAACCCTTGAGGCTCTAAGGTTTCGGGTTATTTTAATAAAAGGAGTTAATATATACGGGGAAGATAATTTTAGGGGTTCAATACGCTAAGGTTAGTGTTAATATGAAATATGAGCGGAAAAGGGTAAATATACACGAAAAGGGGAAATATAGGCAGAAAAGGGAAATAGACTAAGTATAATGCCTTTCCATGGTTTATTTGCTTTTCATATATGCATAATACTTAGGGTAAAACATCTTTTTGAGGGTTATTTGGGTAAAAAGGGATTTCACATGGTAAAAAGGGAATTTACATGGGGTTTTCACTTTTCCTAGGCAAAAAGGGTTTTGACCTTAGGAAAAGGGGCTTTTTGTGAAAAATGAATGAATATGAATGTATGAAGGTAGGAAGAGGAAATTAGTGAATATAGGGATGAATGGGGATGAGTGGGAAGTTAATTAATTGATCTTGTATACCTTCATAATTTGCTTTGTATAATTACCTCATGGACATAGAAACTGATAAATGTTCATTTTGTCCAATCAATAATCAAATTTTTGCGACCTTTCTCTACTTACCCTTTGCTTATCCTATCATTTTTTCTTCACTTAGTGGGTGCATTTAAGCTAGCAAACCCTTTTCCTTTCTTTTTATTTTACAAAAAAAAACTACCTAAATATACCCTTATAACTTCCAAGGGCTCAGATTAAACTGATGAGCACCTTATTATTCTCTACCTAACTACTGATCTGCCAAGATTAAATAGTTTGCTGAGATCTTTATTCTCTAACTATAACATCAAATTTAAAGTATGAAGCAGTCAAGATTAAACTATTTGACTGTCATGGGTTGTGGAATTTAAGACAAGCTACACACAACCATTATTTTGCAGAAACATAGTAGTAGCATTTAGACTTGCTCACTTTCAGAGTTTGTTTGTTTTCTTTTCTTTCTAGCCTAACATTTTGTTTTCACCTTGATTTTTTAGAGCATCTAACCTAACATTTTCTTTCATATGGACATCATCATCAAGATATTTTCTTTAAAAACATTTTATTCACTATTGTTATGTCCATATCCTAACTTAACATCTTTTCAAATATTCTATCTTATCAAAACCAAAATATGCTACAACAGACCCTATAATATGAAAAATGTGAAATACATGAAAAAACATGATTGCATCATGTTATTTTTGTATTTCACATTTTTCATGTAGTAGGGTCCACCAAAAGTATGTAACATGGGTACTAATTGGATGCGAAATTAAATTGCATCCAATGTGTGCTCCCTTGAAATTTGAGTAAAATCATAGGGATATAAATTAAAAATATGAGTTGGAAAAGTAGTTTTTTTTTTTTTACCTTTTTACCTTTTTACTCAAAAAATGGTGAATCATCCCCCATGGTTGACATCATCATACTGAATCTTATTGGTTCTTATAAATTTGGTCTTTTGTACCTTTTTTATTTTGAGGCCCATTTTTTACCTCATTTTCCCATATTCCACTTTAAATTAATATTTCAAAGTTATTTCCGCATATTTCTTCACTTATGACATTTTCACATATGAAAATACGAATAATAATTTCAAAGAAGAATTTTCTTCACACTGTACAATGATGCATTGGATTAAAATTTATTATAAATTATGTTTGTGAATGAAATGTGTTAACAACTTTCTACTTCATTGGAAACTATATCACTCACCCCGTGGTCAAAGTTTGTTGACTATTGATTATATTTTTACTACAATGTTTCCTATCTACACACTGAACTCCTATCTACAATCTATAAGGTAACGTGGCAATTGTAACCACTAATTTTGGTTGTGTTATCCGTAGAAGCACTTGCAGGTGTTCATCATGCAATATTTTTAGCATACACATTATGAATGCATGTTAAATTACTCTTTAGATGAATTGGTTACAATTATAATCCTCATTTGTGTTGTATGGTATTTCTCTGGAGATGCACACCATGAGGAATTATTTCTACTAGCTCATTTCTAATGAAAGTGCAAAATGTGTAACATTATTGACAGGTAAACAATGCATTGTTCTATATGCGAGTACATAGAGTGTTTATACAATATACAGTACAATCATGTAGCAATAATTTACAAAGTTCAAATACTACATAATGTGATAATACTAAACATGTTTACTCAAATGCAGTATTGTCACGTAGTTCTTACAACGGAATTACTTCCATGCTATGAAATTAGAACTTCTAATTTTTCTTATTCATGTATATTTTATCTAACTCATATCATCATAGAAGTAGAAATGAACACAAGCATAACATATACCGTAAATGATAATGATAACTTTGCTAAGAGTTACGTTATTGTTCTACTTAATGTATTTTGATTATATTTGCATTACACAATGAAGTGTGTTTTTTCTTCTGCCATATTTTTAATGTACTATAATTTAAAGCAAATCTTTTTCAATTTCCAGGAAACATATAACACTTAGAGATTAGGATCCACGACAACATTTACAATGAAAAAAGTACTTTGCACATTTCTATAAAACATTTGTATTTGCTAAAACTAAAATCTATTTAAACTTATGTACACTAGTAATGACTTTGTGTTATCTTATTCTATTTTTGTTAAACAAATTTTAGTTTCAATCATAATTTCCTTTTAAGCAATTGTTTCAATGTGTTATTTGTGAATAGGAAAAATATATTGAATTCAAATGATGCCATAGTAGAGATGGATGAGAGTGTAGAGATAACAATGAACAATATTACAAAAACAAATATCGCAACAGACATAACGAAAGCAATAGAAAACACTGAACAAATAAAGGTAAATAGGTACTTCTGGGCATGTTTAATCAAATGCGTAACATATTGCTTTATTTTGACTTTTTGTTCTTTTTTTAAATTTATTTCAATTCAATGGTCATGAGTAGGAAAATATAAATCAAGTCTACAACATTGTTTATAGAGTATATTAGTAACAATATAACTAGAAATATTTTTCATGGTGTTGTCTTGGTTACATATCGAACATTTTTTAACAAAGAAAACAAGACAAAAACAATATTTTGTGCAAAATTAACAGATAAGAAAGCAGAAATGACAATAATATTGTTTGTACCAACATAGTTAATTGAAAAAGATGAGCCAACACATATTGAAAATGTTGTTTTTCTATTAAATATTTCAAAATAATTCCAAAGCATAGATATGAAAGTCGTGATTGTGAAAAAACAGTTTTTCTAAATAGTTTTACTAGTGTAGAAAACATTTGTCCTATTTTTGTAGAGTATTGATTCTTACCAAATATGGCGATTGCAAATTTGTCGTATAATAATGATGTGTTTCTAGTTGGCACAATCGTTTCTATTGCAATCTTAGTAATGCACACAACAATGTAATATATACTGGAAATCAAGGATGGCAATGTAGAATAGGATAAGGCAACAATAAACTTTGAATTATTTGAATATTTATTGTTACGAATTTATTATCCATCTATTTTTTTCACCAAAAAAACCAATTTTCATTGAAATAATAATGAAGTTACATATGTGTAGGTTTGTATACCCCAATGTTCATATTTTTTTTTATTGTTCAGACATTATATGGTTTTCATGTATTGTTTTACAAATGTTGCATATGTAACAGGTTCAAGTACATGATAAACTTGTTTCAACATGTGTTTCAATTCAAAGAGAATTCCAACAAAACATTTTTTAATGATCTTGCTAAAATATATAGTTATAAAACAAGAAAGAGTTTCCAAACTTCACAACCAATGTTCCTATGTCCATTGAAAACAAGAAATAAAATCGAAAATATAAGAAACATTATTTCCTCGCCAAGTAGAATATGAACGATAAACTATATTGCATTTTTTATATAGACATAGATATACAAGAAAAAATAAAAAGACATTTGATTTCATGTTACTTAGTCTTTGCTTTCTATATCAATTTTACAATACTTCCAAGGATACCTCACAATTATTATTGCATATACAAATTCATTAGAGATTGTATGTGTGGAATGTAGTACTCCAATTACAAGTGCTAAAGCTATCAATAAAACTATACTTTATTGCATTTATTGCAATTAGGACTCTCACTTCCTTTATTTCCACCGGTTAAATCGCATATACATGAAAATGACACGACCCAAATACAGTGTATTCTAAGGGGTGTGGAACTAGAAAAAGTATTACCTATACTATGACAAATTTCCTACAAGCAATCATTAGATAAATTTTGAGGTCTAAAATGGGCCTCTTAAGGAATATTATAAAATAATAATGGAAATAATAAAATAATATTAGAATACCTCATTAAGTTTTAGAGGGGAAAAAAGATAAAAAAAATCTACATTTTCAATTCATATTTTCAACTTATCTCTGTATGATTTTACTCAAATTTTGAGTGGGGTCACTCATTGGATGAAAAATTGAATTTTGCATCCAAGGAGTACTCAAGTTGCATTCTTTCGATCGACCCTACTACATGAAAATGTGAAATACAAGAAAAAACGTCATTGCAATCATGTTTTTTCATGTATTTCACATTTTTCGTGTAGTAGGGTCCATTAAAGTATGAAAAATGGGTAATCTTTAGATGAAAAATTAAATTTTGCATCCAACAAGTGCTCCCACTCAAAATTTGAGTAAAATCAAAGGGAGATAAGTTGAAAATATGAGTTGAAAAAATATGTTTTTATTTCTTAATATTTTTACCCTTTTACTCCAAAAATGGTGAATCATCACCCATGGTTGACATCATCATATTGAAACCTATTGGTTCTTACAATGTTGATTTTTTTTGTACATTTTTTTTTGAGGTCCATTTTTTACCTCAAATTTTCTTGAATGATTGTGTATACAAATCAAATGTTATTGAAATCTTGTCCAATTTCAAGATGCATGACACATTTACAATAAAGAATTAAAATGTAGTTATACATATACAAAGACGATTTTATTTGTTTACATTGTCAAGAAATCTGGTAACAACACGGTTCATGTTACTTGCATTGCCAAGCATCCTAATATTGCCTTCAAGTTTCTAGTTCAGGAATTTCATTTTTGTCAAACAACTCTTTCGTTTTACTCGATCACTGGGATATGATTTCACATCATCAATGAATATGATATACTTATGAGAATGAGATTCATAATGTAATCATTAGAGAAAACAAGGTGATCACTTCTACTAATGAAAATGCTAGTATGACATTGCACAAGAACATATTCTAATGAACTATTTTGTTCAGCGTCTATGTTTTATACTATGTTATGTCATGTTTTCTTTCTCGAAGTCTCGTTTCTTACATTCTTTTATTGATTTATCAAATTTGCAAGTTCTATAACTAGTCAAAAAATATTGCAAGTTGGTTGTGTTGTAGTTTGCAGCTTCGTTAATCATTTTCCACTAACAATGTTATTAATTAATGGACTTGACAATTATTTTCTTTATTTGCAGTGTTGACCAATCTAGTATTATTTCTATTAAAAGATCTATTTCATGCAAGATTTAAACGAATATCTAAATAAATCAGTGTCATACATAACTAAAATGGATTTCTAAATCGAATAAGAAAGATTATGATATAACTTATAAAATATGTTGCATTTATACATGCTTCTGTAATCCAAAATAGTCTGATATGTTTTTTCTTTAATTATGTCAATAATATTAGAATACATAGCGTTTAGCATATACTAAATTTCAAAATTGGTTGAGAAAATAGCAAAAATTGGTAACGATTTCTTTAGTAATTAACCATTGTTTCTGGACATCAATGCTTATGCTTCTAGAATGGAGATCTAATTGCTCTATTCATATTTTTCAAGAGCTCTTCTGAAAACATTCTTACAACATATAGTTCATCTTTGAGTCACCTAAGCATTTTTTGAAGCTCCAGTATCTTAGCCACTAACATTAACATATCTTGACTAAACATTAAGATATCTTAGTTGATAATTAAGATATATTTGCTCTCTACATGTACCTCTTCATTTTTGCTATTTCCATTGTTTATTTGGCAATTTTTTCACTGTTAGTTACATATTAAAAAAACAATAGAAAATTTATATAGAAAAACCTTAAAACACTTAACCATTTCATAATAACAAAGCAAGTCAGTTGCCTATAACTTACTAACAAGTCTAGAACAAAATGAACATTGAAAAATTTCTTTGACACGCAACACACCTACATATAATGTGTCATATTATAAAATTCATCTAAATCATGAATTGAAATCTAAGCTCTAAAACGAAATTTAACTACTATCGATTTTAGTGGTATTAATTAACCAGTGATTGTCATGAATATGTCTAGTACTAATTTGTCTAATCTTTAATCATAAAAGACTATAGTGAAATATGATACTTTAAATCATATATGTTTTACCTTGAACTCCAACTTGACATAATCCAATTGATATGATTATGTTTCATGATTGATGTGTTTTACACGCTTTATAGATCAACATAGAGATACTATTTTATTAATATCCTAAACCACATTATACTTTGATTAACTAATTCTCTCCTGCTAATAAATAAAATTATTTTCCATATTTATTCATTGAACCAACACATTCAACACATTACTATGTAGACTTTCCTTTCTATCAGCCAAATTTTACTTTGCAGAAGACGAAGTGATTTCAGATGTTAGAGGTGACTTGGATAACTTCGTATGATTTTTGTTATTTTGTGTTAAGCTAAAAAATAGCATTCCAAAATTGTTATAAGCTTTCTTTCACAGTAAAAGCTTTGATTGTAAAATATGCATTTTAACAACCTAACAAATACATTGCCAAAAACCATTATGCTCTAAACATCAGTAGAAAGCTATGAATAAATAACGTCATCCATTTCCATGCACTGGGGCTTCATTGGGGGAGAAATACCATACCACATGCATTCATATTGAGGGATATATATTGAGGAAAAAATGACATAATATATTGAGCATATAATAGGGGGTAAAGGGTTTTTATATTTGCATGCATAAAAAGTGGAGCTTAGAGTTAATGAAAAAATATAAAGGGGTATAAAACATGTTAATGAAAAAATGGATACCTACAATATCTAGTGAAAGTAGGGGATTTTTAAATTGGGAAGGTGTATTGGTTTCGTATTGGTAGCAGTTAAATAATATGATTTTTAGAGGTATTTGCAATACATAGTCAAATTAAGGGTATCGTTTAGTATGCGACGAATGCACATGCTATATTAGAGATTCATTGATTGAAGCCCCAATGTTTCCATGTTGCACTTTCATATAGTCACAGCATAATAGAAATGAGTCTCAAACCTTTTAGTTGAGAAATAGCCTCTGAAATAGATTCACTCTTCCATTGAAGAAACATAATTAGGTCCATTTACATAATTATCACTTGGCGTCCAACCTAATGTCTAATACGTAAATTTTTCTTCTTACATATATCCCCCATTTACGACTAACCTTTGTGACTGGTCACATGTAGATACAAATTATCGATCACCAACACCAGCACTAGCAGCATCTCTAATTGAAGTTGCTCTTCTAAAAGCATTATGTATTCATCAATTCACTGAATAAATATCGAAGGAAGTATTTTTATAATATTAATATTGTTAGTGCTCAAATCTGCCTTAGGCTGAAGTAAGGTGAGGCTCAAGGCCACATCAAACCACGCTCAGCCTCATAGCTAGCCCTACGAGGACAAGAGAGGGTTCTCTCCGGGTCAAACTTGGAAAAAGATAATCAAAGAGGCTCGAGATGACCTGAAATGATGACTAATTTTAGGCTAGGTATGAAGTACAAAGAGTTTAGAATTGATTTTTAAAGATTGTGTTGAATTCAAGGGGAAGGCAATTTTGGGTGCGGGGATGAGGCACAGCTTTTGCAGAGGTCTACTTGGGGCAAGATAGGTGATTGTATTGATGCCTTAAAGAAAGTGAGATGAATAGATTAGACTGGTGTGGATCTAAGGAGAGCAAGGAAGTCTCAAGGATTCTCCTTAAACTGAAGAAAACATAGAAAATTAAACAAACTTAAAGGCAGAGCATAGAAAATTCATGGATTCTACCTTAACACTTCATTTGTTTAATTACAGAAGGTTCAATAGAGAAAATGATACGCTTACACAACTTACAAGTACTAAGGGAAACACACCATCAACACATAAAGCCACATGAATCCCAAATAGTGCTGCAAAACCCTGGTCTTTCCTTTGCCAAAATGCAGATAAGATATGTACAATATAGTCTCAAGCTATTCCCAAGAGTCCAACCTCTCCAACCTCTGAAAATGATTGAGAAATTACATCATATAGACCATCCTAACTCCTTTCCTTGCCTCTAGGGGTCAATCTCATCATTCTAGGAGTTGTTTGAACTAATTCTAAACAAGGAACTGAAATATAGGTAGTCAAACAACTTACCCCTATATGCTAGGAAACTAATTCATTCATTTAATTTTCACCTTTTAGTGAATGAATCCTCTAGAACAAGTAAAAATGTGCCAAAATTACATCATACACATCAAATTACATCAAGCTAGGTCAAACATCACATCAAGAGGTGAAACTAGTCATAATTGGCCGAAATTCTGAGCTGGAAGATGAAAATTTGACCAAAAAACCTTGTACGCCACGTGCCTGAGCCCTATGCGCCGCGCGCCTTTCCACCTGTTTTTGGGGCACTTCCCAACATCCGAATTGAGCTCAGGGCTTGCTGGAAAACCCTGGATGTCTACTTTCCAACCCAAGTGGAATTTTCCAATTTGGTGTCCATTTGACCCTCCAAAAGTGCATTCTCCCGGAAGTACTTCCTGCTGGTGCAAAAGGTGGCAGAAAGGTGATTTTCATGATGTTTTTGAGCCTTTTGGTCACCCAGAACTTAATGAAATGCTTTGGAAATAGCTGAGGATGTATAATTCATCATGACAAATCCAAAACTACAAGCCATTTGTGATTTGGACCTCCTGATCTTATGGGTCGCGCGCGGCGCGCTACACGTTGAGCCAAAAAACCTGTTTTGCAAGCCAAAAATTTCAAAATGACAAAATTTTCTCTGAATTTACTCAAATTCAGAGTGAAGACCCTCTATCATGTATTGTGCCCCGCCAATGAAGCCTCGGCCAAAATTTGGAGTGGATAGGGCCTTTTCCGCCATTTTAGTGTCTTCCTGGTGCATGCAGTTCATTGATGGAATCTCTGTCTTGGTTGTATGATGTGTTGTTGTCCGCCTCCATGGTATTGAAAGTCTATGCCAAGTGTATGTTTGATTTGTTGAAAATGAGGAATGAAGGCTTGATGTCTTTGTCTTCAAGTGTCAAATATGCCAAAGGGAAATGAGGAAGAATACAACCTTGGTAACACACTGTTTCCAAACCCTACAACACTTTTTATATTGACAAAGGAGGGTTTTCCAACTTGGATTTCTATGGAAAATATATCATGAACCCATTACATTAACCTTTCAAAAACCAAGCACAAGTAGTGAATATGAGCCTACTTGCAAGTTTGTGGAGAGAGGAGACAATTTGATGCCTTTCCAAGCAAATTGCAGGCATAAAACCCAGTGCGCAGCATGACCAACACACCCCGCGCCTATGATGTGCTGCGTGTGTGCAAATTATCACTGTGCTTGGTCGCCTGATGCACCGCGCGCCTTACCCAATGCGTCGCGCGCACCCAGCTACATAGTGCATTTTACAGGAGGACTTTGGAGGCCTTCCCGGTGTCGAAATTAGGTACAGGATAACTTTTTGGAAAGGTCTTTGAGTCTAATTTCCAACACATTTAAAATTTTTCAATTTGGATTTCATTTACCTTGTCAAAAGGCAAATCTCACAAGATTGGTAAAAATGTGCCAAATGAGGCTGCCTCAAGGCAGAGTGCTGTTGCAGTCAACTTTTGAATGCCTTCCACAACTCCAAATTGAGCTCAGGATAGCTCATTGGAAATATATTTGTGTCTAGTTATCATTTGACTCAAAAAAAAAGTAATTTGGCCAACAATTCTAGGAGAAATATTTATTTTCCCAATGTCACTTCAGAGGTGCATTCAATTCTCCTGAGGAAACGATATTTTTGACATTTCTCTAAAACCATGATACCTTTGTAAAACGTGAGGGAGGTTTTTCTTCTTTGGCATGTTTTGGACAAAAACCTCTCTCAGGTTTCCAAAATTCATCTTTTATTTCTCTGAAACATCTTTTGAGTGAAACTTATCCTGCTGTGTGAAACAAGGGATTTTGTCGAAATGAAGCGAAATGAAGGGGATAAGGGGCTTCTAAATTATTGGGGAAATTTTAGAAGTAAGGAGGGATGTTAGGAAGCATGGGAAATTGGAATCTCAGAGATCGAGTGAGGGGAAGGGGTCCAAAAGGGAAAAACACAAGCCCAACCTAGAAAATTGCCAGGTTGTAGCAAGAAACTAGGGTTTGCGCAAAAATGAGGAATTTGGGGGTCTCAGTGATGGGAAGTGTTCGATAAGGTATATTACGGATAGGGGAAGGTGTATGAACATCTGGATACAAGTTTTGCTAATGATTTGACCGTCCAAGAGAAATTGCCTTCAAAACCCTAGGATAGGGAAATGACCTTACCTAAGCGCAACTTAAGCATGAACAAGGTGTGAAATAACCCAATGGAACCTAACATGATGATGAAAACCCTATGAATGATGATAGACTCAGCTGAATAGAGACATAGACTAACATTTGGGCAATTTTGAAAGGAGTGAAAGCAAACCCTAGACCTAATGCCTAGTGACCAAATTTTGCTTGAAGAATCACTGAAATGACAAAATTTGACCTTGACACTCTGAGACCACTTTGTAAGAGCATATTTGATCACTGGAGGAAGGCTGCAAAGACTGACACTAACATTGGCTCCAATGGGGATGGTAGCTCCTTGGAGGTTCCAAGAATGGTAGATCTTTGGGAGAGCAGACCAGTGCCTTCATCCATTGGGCAATGGAATAATTATTTGAACGGATAACACAAAACCTTTGACACATTTATTGAATGAAAACTTGACTGAAAATCGACTGAAACTTGACTCAAATCGACTCAATGGCAAACTGAAATAACTTGAATAAAAACTGACTCAACAGACCAAACATAAATGACTCATGACTGACCTAAAACAAGACTTCACAAAGCTTTTGGAAAAAAGGCAACAATCCATCAAGATTTGGAATCATGATGACAACCACCTGCATACTAATGAAATATGTACAATCATGTATAATTGGCTTTCCAATGTAACCAGTCAAGCAGATGGCTTCTTGACTGATTTCCCTGATCAGATTTGCTGGTCAGCAATACAAACTGATAACTGGGCATCCAAAAACATAGCTGACCATGATCTCCTTCATCACTGAACACTGTAATAATCACTTTCACTTCTGGCTGCAACAAACTTGCTAGAGGATCTTGAAAAACATGAATATTTGCCATTGCCACCTCCTACTGAAAGAACAAGGTGTCCTTTGCTTCAAATTTTGATTTGCCTTCATCATGTGCTTCGGTAAAAGTATGCTCATGGGCTTCAAAAGACTCTGAACAAATGGATGAGCAGATCTATTCTTGGAAAAACATTTTAGCACATGAAACATATGAAGAGGAATTTGAATGGAAGAGGAATCTGAATGGAAATCCTGAATGTTTTGATCTTCTGTGGTGTGATGTGTTGTAGGTCATTTGTATATGATATGACGGCCAGGTTTTCATGTTCCTTATTACATTCATCAATCATAAGAGAAGAAACTTCAGATGATCCTTGAAGCACAATATTATCATTTATGTTGTCTACCACAAATTCATTCAGAGAAACTTTTTCGCTTGCTTGAGCAAAGATCTCACCTTGTTGTTCATGAGCTGACTGAATGACCACCTCATGAAGACTCTGTTCTGATGACAGACTGGCAGCATGACTGAGAACATTTGAAACCATACCTCTATCTTCTACATTCCATATGAGTTCAACAGCAAAGTCCTCCTTGATGGGTTTCAGCACAAGATATTCCTGGTCATCGTAATCTGAATGTTGATATGAAATAGCTGAGTGGACATTATCACAATCTGCAATCTGCATGTTGTCTTCTTCTGTGGGCAGATCTGAAATGTCATTCTCCCTTTCATCATTTTTAGTCATATGGCACTCTTCAACCTGTTGATCTTGATTCTGCTACAAAATTTCCTGAGCATCTTGATGGGAATCCTCTAGGTTCTCTTCATGTTACTGAAATGGTTTCTCGTACAGTGCTTCCATGATCTCATCGTCCATAAAATTATCATCTTCATAATATTTCTCAAGGCTTTCAATAAAAGTAGAAGCATGTTTGCAACAGTCATGAACTAAATTTAATTATGGATAAGGCGTTTGATATATTTCAATGAACAGGGCATGAAAATCTTTTAAACAATAAATACAGGCATCGGCAAACTTTCATACCAAGATTGGGTGTCACCTTCCAGAGTGGCCAAGAATATCTACATCAAGCAATCTTCAGGACAAGCCACTTTCAACTTGCGAATATGCATATGAAATCTAACCAGATGTAAAGCAGCATCTTTCTTACCATAATTGTTAAACGTAGGCAGGTTCCTTGACCAATCTACCTTGGGCATCTTATTCGGAAAACCCGGAATGTGATCTTGGCTCATGGGAGCGTATCTTCTCATGATTCGATCCATCTTGAGAATCTCATAGCTACTGATCTCCCTGCAGTGAAGTCACCATGAAGCATCGATTTCTGGATTGTTCAGTGAATGGAGTCGCCAGGTGAATGATTTCAGCCTTCTTATGTCTGATCATTGTCCACCATCAACAATCAGATCTGAACTCAATACATGCACTGGGGAAATTTATAAGTTAAGTGTTACAATTACAAGCTACACCAGAGATCGACTGAAGGAGCGTTTATCTACTATGCACTCGCAGAGCAATGTGCAGTTCGAAGGCTACCTGGCATGACCTCAGACTCCGTCTGTAGCTATAAATCAAATAACACTAACAAGCAAACCAATTCTCCCCAGTGGAGTCGCCACTATGTTAGCGCTCAAATCTGCCTTAGGCTGAAGTAAGGTGAGAATCAAGGCCACATCAAACCATGCTCAGCCTTGTAGCTAGCCCTACGAGGACAGGAGAGGGCTCTCTCTAGGTCAAACTCGGTGAAAGATAATCAAAGAGGCTCGAGATGACCTGAAATGATGACTAATTTTAGGCTAGGTATGAAGTACAAAGAGTTTAGAATTGATTTTTAAATATTTTCTTGGATTCAAAGGAAAGACAATTTTGGGTGTGGGGATGAGGCACAACTTTTGTAGAGGTTTACTTGGGGAAAGATAGGCGAGCCAAGACTGGTCAAAATGTGCCAAATGAGGCGGCCTCAAGGCAGAGTGTTGTTGCAGTCAACTTTGGAATGCCTTCCTCAACTCCAAATTGAGCTCATGATAGCTCATTGGAAAGCTATTTGTCTCTAGGTATTATTTAACTCATCAAGAAAGTCATTTGGCCAACCATTCTAGGAGAAATCTTGATTTTACCAAGGTCACTTCAGAGGTGCATTCAATTCTCCTGAGGCAACGATATTTTTGATAGTTCTCTAAAACCATGATACCTGTGTAAAATGAGAGGGAGGTGTTTTGGCTTTGGCATGTTTTGGAAAAAAACCTCTCTCAATTTTCCAAAATTCATCTTTGATTGCTCTGAAACATCTTTTGAGTGAAACTTATCCTGATGTGTGAAACAAGGGATTTTGTCGAAATGAAGTGAAATGAAGGGGATAAGCGGCTTCTAAATTCTTGGGGAAAATTTGGGAAGTAAGGAAGGATGTTAGGAAGCAGGGGAAAGTGTAATCTTATAGATCAAGTGAGGGGAAGGTGTCCAAAAGGGAAAAACACAGGCCCAACCTAGAAAATTGCCAGGTTGTAGCAAGAAACTAGGGTTTGCACAAAAATGAGGAATTTGGGGGTCTCAGTGATGGGAAGTGTTCGATAAGGTATATTACGGATAGGGGAAGGTGTATGAACATCTGGATAATAGTTTTGCTAATGATTTGATCGTCCAAGAGAAATTGCCTTCAAAACCCTAGGAGAGGGAAATGACCTTACCTAGGCGCAACTGAAGCATGAACAAGGTGTGAAATGACCCAATGGAACCTGACATGATGATGAAAACCCTATGAATGATGATAGACTCAGCGGAATAGCGACATAGACTGACATTTGGGCAATTTTGAAAGGAGTGAAAGCAAACCCTAGACCTAATGCCTAGTGACCAAAGTGACCAAATTTTGCTTGAAGACTCATTGAAATGACAAAATTTGACCTTGACACTCTGATACCACTTTGTAAGAGCATATTTGATAACTAGAGGAAGGCTGCAAAGGCTGACACTAACACCCCCTCAAAAACCCATTCCTCTAGTGTCCATTGAAGAGAGTATTTTTCTTTCATTATGCTCTATCAGATCCCTTACTCACATAATAAACTCCATAAATTTTCTGCGAAAAGGTTTAGGTTAAATAACGGTGTGTCAATAATGCCCCAACCTCCACACACAATCGAACTAACAATGGAATTTAACCCAATTAGATGGATCTTCTTTACTGCACTAAAAACCAGACCAAACAAACTTAGCCACCATTGAGTCTATCTTGTTAATGAAAGATTAGGGAAGATGAAATAGTTGCATCTAGTAGATCGAGATTCTAGTCATGACAACCTTTATCATAATACTCTTCCACCCAATGTCAGCCACCTTTGGTCCCAACAATATGGTTTTTTTTTTTACAAAGAAGCCATTCCCAATCATTCAATAAGTACTTGTTGGGCTTTAGAAAACATCCCAGGTATTTACACCATCTATCATAGAGAAGATTTGTATTCCAAAGAGGGACGATATTTCAAGTACTTCTAGGTCATCCACCATCACATCTATTAGTTTAGTTTTGTCTTTGTTTATGTAGAGCCCAGAAGATTTACCGAAATCCATGAAGTTCCTATGAAAAGTGGCCCACTCAGAGAGTATTGTTTCACCATCACATAGTACATCATAAACAAGCATTAGAAGAGATATTTTTCATCCTCTGGAGAGTTTGCATCCATATATCAATGTTTCCTCAAAGCCTGCCTTAACTCCCTCGTTGAAGGCATCCATGATTAGAATGAAAAGAAGTGAAGATAGTGCAGAACCTTGGCGTAGCCCCCTATCAATTTTGAAGAAATAGGTTGGCACCATGTTGATGAGAAAAACCATAGATTTTGATGTTAAGCAAGACATTATCCACTTCATGTGCCTATTAAAAAACCAATTTTACACAGGATCATTGAGAGAAACTCCCTATCCACACAATCATACACCTTGTGGACGTCAACTTTCATGTTCCTTTTTAACTTCTCTTCGATGGGAGAGTTTACAAAAATAAAATTAACATAATAGATGTTGGTACGTAAGTCGAACTTCTTAGTTTCATTATTTCACTTAAATTAATCTTTGACAAGCTTTTTACATCCCCCGTTACCAACCATAGAATTATTAAATTCTCTAGCATTGCTTTGTAAGTTTAGATGAAACGTGTTTTAAATAAATCATTTGATTTTAACCTTCATGTTTGAGGTATATATTTCTCACCTTCACATGTTTGTATTTTTTTCATTGTCTCAAGTAGAATCTCTATCAATCTCATGAGAAAATGTGTTTTTCCTTCTAGAACCCTGTGTTAGGGAGAAAAGTGTGCAGAGATAAATGATGTATATGGTTGGCCGTCCTTTCCAAGAAATCCCTTTCATATCTCAAAGTATGTCCCAATCCATATTGGATATGTTGGAAAGATGGACCAATTGGACGGTCCAACCTTAAATTTGTTAATGTCAATTTTGTTTTGAACTCATTTGTGATGTCTTCCATGCATTTCTCTAAGATTGGAAATGTTTGTTTGTTGGGATATATGTTTTAATTATGAATAATTGTTTTTTTTTAATAACAACAATGCAACAATAGTTTTGAGAAATAATTTATGTTTTACTCAATGGAATTATTATTGTGAATTTGATTAAAATAAAAAGAAAAAAAATATTAATTTTAAAGCAATATTATCATGACATTATGTATTTATGATTTTCTAGATCATTGTAAAATATAAATTATACTAAAAGTATATTTTCCAAGGATGTACGATTTTAGTGACTCATTTTTTTGACATATAGAGAATGAGATATGGATTTTTTAAGATCAAAGAAATTGTGATTGAAAAATTACTTGTAGAGTGTTAAAAACAAAAATAGGATTTCAATTTTATTACAATTAATTTTTATTTAATATATTTTCTTTAATGGAATTATTATAGTTTGAATTTTTTTGTTAAAATTCACACTTTTTCTATGTACAATTGTGAACTAACAAATGACATGATTGGTTCAAAATTTAACAAAATTGTAATCAAGTTAAATAGGGGTTAGTAGAATCATTGAGTATTCTAGCCAATACTATTTTTAAGAGAAAATGGGATGTATCTAAACCACCAAGGTTTTGGATTAGTATTCCAAAATATTGAAAGCCCAACTTAACAAACACTAAGCCTATTGTTGAGAAAAAAATGTACCATGGAATATTTAGGATATAGGGTGGATAAAAATATAGATACTTATATAAATATAATACTCAATGCAAGAAGAAACACATAAATGTCAGAAACTAGCTTACAAGATGGGAATAAAAATGTCAACATTTAATGATATTCCAAAATTAGGGAAGAGACATTTCGGGAATAAATATTTGCTAAATTATCTAGAATTATTAGGAATATGAAAGGAAACTCAAAGAAATAAATAAGTATAGAATGAGACTTTGTCTACATTATTTTGTGTGGCATTTCACAATAATATGGGAAATCCCACTCATGATATGAGCTTGTATAGATTAAATGTTAAAATGAATTGTTATTAAGCAAATGAGAGCCTTAAATAACTTTACAAGAGCAAAGCTACCTCCAAATATTAGGAAGAGAAAGAATATATGAATGTAACAAATTAATGTTTAGTTTATAATATCACATCAAAACTCATAATGATTTTTTTTTTGTAATGACTAAGTAGTCTATAATGCCTATATATCTTATGTGGATTATAGTTATGATATAGATGTGTGCAATTTTTTGGTCAATACTTCATAAAATTTAATTATTAATAAATACCATCTATAATTTATAATATATTTCATTAATTAGCTATTATGATTAGCTTTATTCTTAAACTTAGGTATTTTAATATAAGATTGGAAAGGTGATGTACTAATTCTTATCCAAAATAAAATATCTTCTAAACATTATAATACTTCATTTACTAATTTTTGTAAACTATTATAATGGATAAAACCAAACTAAGTTAACATTTTAATCAAAATGTTTCTAGCCAAATAAAAATTATTCACATATTTTTTAGATAAAATATTCTAACTTAATTTAACACTAAATAAAAATATAATCCTAGTATATATAAACTCATCCATTATAATTTTCCCATTCAATTTATAATATGATAATATATTATATGAGTTTGATAATAAATAATTTATTATAATTATCATTATATGTTTAATTATAATGTATACTCTATATAAACATAACTCAATGTTGTTGCAACCACAATCGTGTTAGAGAAAAAAATTGTGACGCTTTAAGGACTAGCTAGTTCACAATTTTCTTTAAAAAAAAATACATTAAACCCATAAGTTATCCTATTCCACTACAAAAGATTATATTATGGTATTCCGACCTTGTCACTATTGTGATATTTCCATAGCCAAAGATAATCAAGCTTTTATAGTATCCTGGGAAATGTTAATTAAATTAAATTGAAGTTACACTTAAATAAAATATGTTCTTAAATATCATTACTTTTAACAAATCCTTTGATGACATATAAAATTGCTAAATTTGGAATTTAAATAATATTGATATACTTATAATTTAATATAAATAAATAAAAGTAATTGATATTATCAAATATCATGATAAAAAATTACACCTATGATGAAATTTAAACATATATTCCCTTACTTTTATTGAAATGAAAATCCAAAAATAATACCCAACAAAAAACATCTGAACGAATTAATTCATATAATAGAAAAATCAAATTAACTTTAATATAATAGATTTTTTATAAGTTTGCATTTAGTTTCAAGGCCCACCAAATTCACACAAACAGTCTTGAGATAAGATAACTCTCTCTTGCCAGATTTAGAGTTATAAGAGAATCTCCAAACTAGCATGCCTATTTTTAATTTTGGATTACACTGGATGGAGATTGTGTGGAATATAACTTGGGCCTCTAAATCAATCTAACCACTCGGAAAAATAATTACTTAACCAACAAAATTAATCTTCCATAGCTTTAATCTCTCCCATGTTAGCACTGCAAAGAAATAAAAACACTAAGAAAACTAATGAAATCAAAATACTAAGTAAATTAATGATATCTTTGTGCACATACTACACTTAAAACAAAGAGTTTCAACAAGGAAAGAAAATACAAATGCAAGGAAAAACATCATGTTTACCAAAAAATAGAACATGATAGATGTTAGTTTACCAAAAAGATGAACATGATAGATGTTGGTACATAAGTCAAGCTTCTTAGTTTAGTTATTCCATTTGAAACTATTTTAAAAAACTTTTTAGATCCTACATTACCAACCATATAATAAATAACTTCCTTGGCATTTCTTTGCAAGTTTAGATTATACATGTTTTAAATTAAAACATTTGAAACTAACATTCACATTTGAGATATATAATTCTCACCTTCATATGCTTGTATTTCTTTTATTGTCTCTTGTAGCAGCTCTATCAAGCTCATTAGCAAATGTTTTTTTCCTTCTTGAACCTTGTGTTGGAGGAGGAAATTGTGTAGAGCTAGATGATGTATATGAGCATTTACAAGTGACCATCCTCTCCAAGAAATCTCTTTCACGCCCAAGTGTATATCCAAATCCATCTCGCACTTGTTGGAAAGATGGAGTAGCTGGATGGTCCAACCCCAACGTGATTGATGCCAATGCTATTTTGAATTCACTTGCAACATCTTCCATGCGTTTTTCTAGGAAGTGCAGATGTGACTCATCACCAGGTAACTGCATAAGTGACTCAAAAATATGCCTAATATTTTGTGAGATCTTTTCTCATTTGTGACTTGGATCAACATTAGTGGAAGAATCCATGGAACAATTAACATTATCATTTACCTACAAAGAAAAAAACAAACAATCATAACAACAATAAAAGAGTGATAAAAAACATAATTAACATTATCATTTATCTACAAAACAAAACAAAAAATAGTCATAACAATATTAAAAGAGTGATAAAAAACATAAAATTAACCAAGTTATGAAATTATTACCACGACATCAACATAAGAATCCATGGAAGCATTAACATTATCATTTACCTACACAAAAAAAAACAACTACTCAGAACAATATTAAAAGAGTGATAACAAATATCAAATTTATAGAGTTATTAAATTATTACCATGACATCAACATCCAAGTTATCCACGTTTTCAAAGTCATCATTTTCACGTATCAGTGAACGAAACATTGTACAGTATTAGATCACAATGACTATTATTTATTATTATTCATTTAATATTCAATGAAATACTCAAATCACCAGGTTTTGGGTTGTTGCATTGATTCTTGCTTCTATATTTTCTTATTCCAACCTTATTTTTTTCCCTCATCATGCTAACCTTCATGACATGTTTGCAAAGATATCCATTTTTCGCCCAAACACAATCACACATAGCAAAACTTGATCTTGAATGACATACCATATATGATTTATCTATATCATGTTGGCTTTGCATTGATGCTATTGAAGAATCTGGGTGGTGCATGTCACATTACAATCTGGAATAGATTGTGCCCTTAGCGAGGAATGAGCTTCTATTTTCTCCACCTTATAGTTTTTGTGGAAACCATTTTCCTTTTCACATTAGCACCACCAATAAAAAATGTGGACCACTGAACACAATTGATGCACCAACCAATCCACTCAGCAATGTGAAGTTGCTTGTATTGACTACAAAAGAACTTGTTTCAAATGTGAATGGTAGGACTCAATAGCGCCATTTTGTTTTCTGTCCGGTGTGCTTTAAGTGACGACAACATTTTTCCCACATTTCTGATTAACACAAAATAAAGTATGTCAATAGTCAATACAATTATACAAAAAATATGAAAATTAAAGCTACAGAAGTCAGACCTATTCTGTCTAACCATCGTGCTCGAAAGTAGTCAACAAATTTGGTTTCCTCTTGGAAGTCATTTAGAAATTTGTTGGTCTCCTCAAGTGCATAATTTACATTTTTGTGGTTGTGCATAATGTCACCTAGATGCTTAAATACAACATTGCAATTAAACATCAACCTTTGATTTATGTATATTACTATAAATATTACTAAAATTAAAAAAGGTTAAAAAAACTATTAAATTTTTATTCATATGAACTAAGTAAGTTCATATGACATTATTTTTAATTGATCAATTTAATTGAAAGTGCAAATCTTGCACAAATATTAACCTTCGATTTATGTATATTACTATAAATATTATGTAGAGGTTAAATCTGTATCATCCACCTAATAATTATTAATAATTAAATAAACATTTTAGAAGTCTTATTTCAAATAAACATGTCTATCAACATAATTATATTGTTACTTAGTTTTTATTCTAATTCTCAAAAGCAAAAATTATTAATTTCTCTTTTATAAATAAATTTTCTTTTAATCTAATAATCTCTAATCTTAATATTTTATTATTTATTTATCCATTTTTTTAACAAAACAATCAAATATTATTTTTATTTTATAAATAAATTTCTTTTAATCTAATAATCTCTAATTAATATTATTATTTATTTAATTTCATTTTTTAAACATCAACAAATATCAAATATTTTTTTATATTTATTAAAATCTATATTTATTTATTAAGTTAAGTTTTTTTAAACATAAACTAAATTTATATTTTATCAAAAAAATAATAATAATTAAATACCAAGTTTTAAACATTAACGCATAACATAAAAGTAAAAAATTTGAAATTTATTAAAAGAAGTGTGTCACGCCAATAAAGACACCGTTAAGACAGGTGGATATAAGACAATGATAAATGAATGCATAATTTAGAAGTAAAAGAAGTCCAATGCACACTCTTGTGTTACATCATGGTCAATTGAAATTCTAGCAATTAAGCCATAAACATTGATAAATTAATGCATAATCTAGAAGTAAAAAAAAATGGAAACCAAAAGCATTTGGTTCATTATTAAATTATTAAACCAGAAGTCCAATGCACACTCTTGTGTTAACATCATAGTAACGCTAACGTTTAAGCCATTCACAATAACCCATGGTCAGTAAGTGATCTGCCAATACTTCATCCCATATTTGCATCGCATGCAGCTTGAGATCTCGACTTGTTGTAACTACTCTGTATAGTTGGCGATGCTCCTAGGTGATCAGTTCTCAGGGAGTACCAATTTCCGCTTCCTCTGAAAATAAGAAAAACAAGTCTATAGACAACCTGTTCTTTTTGGATTTGCCATGAACCACTGGTGCTCTGGACTACAGTATTTGCCATTACTTCAAATGTGCCATTCAATTTTACAGTAACTATTGTTTAAGTATTCTTCTACAACCTAATTCTAATTAATATTTAAATCAATATTTATCTGAATACCCCTAGAACCCTATTCTAATAGCTTGGAAAACAAAAAAATAGTTTAGTTTCTCACCTATAAAGAGTGACCTAATGATCCAGGAATGGGCTCGGTATCAACTCACTCTCCTTCCTTTGTTTGGATTTGGAGGCCACCCACATCATCTTGTTATATCTTGGACATGTATTTCTGGATCGTCTCTCTACAAGACATGATAAAAACTATCAAACACTTATTCTAGATATGGCTGACTTCATAAGTACAGGTTTTAATTTTTCATAATAGAAAAAAATAAATACACATATGGAGATTTCTGGCCAAAACATGGAAGATGATCCGTGCCGACTTGCAATTGATAATATGGAAGAAGCCCAATTCACTGCGAGCGTCTCTCAGTTTCTTAAATCTCCATCTATTCATCGTTGCTTCTTCCATATCGTTGCATAGAGTTGCAAGCCTCAGCTTTGATGGAACGATACCCGAAAGAATTGAAAACTGCCCCCCAGAAATAAATGATTTGAATTCACCTAGGGGGAGTTAGGGATTGGAAAGGGATCTGGAAGGATACCTGGAAGAATTAAAAAATTGCCGCTGAAAATGGATGATTTGAATTCATTTTGGGGGGAGTTGGGAATTGGAAAGAGACCAGAAGTCCTAGACCTGTCACCTACAACATTAACTTGAGAATTAATTCGACGTACACCGACACTCACCCAACTCCCTGAAAAATTTCTAAAACTTTTTTGCCACGACATTGGATAGATTATTAACGAAGACCGTGACAGAGATGGAGGGGCCCATTTTGCCACGTAGAGGCGGTCGAGATACTTGCAATGGAGATAAGCTCGACGAGTTGTATGCTGGCCTCATTCACTCTGGGTGGCTTTATATTTCTCTTTTTTCATTTTTTGGTTGGGAAACATGTAGTTTTGGTATTTTTATAGAGGAAATGCCTCAGAAAGTCTTCCAGGGCATTTCTGGGTACAAAAATGGCCCATGAAAATTTCCACGGTTTAAAACTTATTTTAGTTTATGAAACAATTGCTGCCTACAAACGGGGGTGAGGAAGCAACCAGGGACATGCCTAAACCAAATTAAGTAGTCAGAAAATTTTCTATTGTTGAATATCTACCAATTGATTCATCTTGCATTTTTGGATTATTTTGAAATACGATATCCTAATGATCAATAATTTTAATTTATCTCGAATTTCAATTTAAACATTCACGGGGAGGAGAAATATCATACTACTTCAGTTCATATTGAGGGATATATATTGAAGAAAAAATGACATAATATATTCTGCATATATTAGGAGTAAAAGTTTTTTTATATTAGCAGGTATTAGAAATGGAGCTCAAAGTTAATAAAAATATAAAAATATAAAGGAGCATAAAAAAATGTTAATGAAAAAATGGAGCAAAAAGTTAATGAAAATCTAAAAATATAAAAGGGTATAAAAAAATATGAATGGAAAAATGGATACCTACAATATCTAGTGAAATAAGAGAATTTTAAATTGAAAAATTGTATTGAGTTATATTGGTAGGGGGTTAAATAATGTGATTTTTATAAGTATTTTCCAATATTAATCAAATTAAGAATATTGTTTAGTATTTCAGGGAAACAAGTGATATAGCAGAGGTTCATTGAATAAAACCCCATGTCTTAAAATTTGTCATTGTTTTATAAAAAAACAATGTAACAACAACCTTCCATTCTTTAAAGATTCTATTAGGTGGTAGGCTCAACCATTATCATAAACACTTTAATGGAAATAGAGATTGCATAGGCAAGGTATTTTGCCATACTTAGGTTGTTCATGTGGACGTTCAAGTTAGCTTTTACACGGAATATTTCATGGTCCTGTTGCTCTTTTGGGAATTGAGATTGGATTGTCATTTCACAACTCACAAGTGTCTATAGGTATCTGTGTAATGGGTAATGCTTTTGTTTCATTGACTTTGTTTAACAGAAACAATTAAGATTCTATTAGAAATAAAAGAGGGTTGTGCCTAATCCAGGCAGCTATTACAAAACATTGATAAAGGCTTTGTCATTCTAACAAAAAAAGCTTCAGGTTGACAAATCTGATTATAATTACCAATTCGCCAAAAGACACCTACTACAATTCATGAGCTACAATGGCTAACAAACTGGAAAAGTAAACATATAGTTCCAAAAAACATGTTGTGACAAAGAAATTAAAACAAAGAATGAAGTCATCGCTTCTTTTAAACATCTTCAAGCCTGCATTTTTTTTTTGGATTTGATCCTCACACTCCCAGGAGGTATTCCCTCTACTTCTGAAGCTTGAGCAGTGTCCAAGGATGTCCCATGAGAGGATGACACAGTTGAAGAATTAGATCGAATAGGAGAAATCAGAACCAAATACAAAATGCCAAGATGAGTCACCATCCTTTGCGTGAGCTGTTTTGAAGAGTAAACTTGCAGTGATATCTCCAAATTCCTAATAAGCTAGACGCCCATGAATGTGTCAACCTCTTTTTTCCAAGTCTTAGATCAACCCCATCCCTTGCAGTGTCAATTGCATAGGAGTCTCGGGTTCACCTCATCTCCTACAACTTCTTCTTTCATTTTGCCTCTAGTGGTGCCATCCAATGTGAGAATTGACTCTACAATGTGCCTGGTTACTGCCTAAGGTAGCATCCAAGTGGAAAGTCCAACACAGATGATACCTTGGGGTGATGGACGGGAATTGTGCCACTGTCATCTCAACACAATTTAACCTTCACTTTTGGCAAGTGCTCAAAGGCCATTGGGTATCCCTAATTTATTAATAATAGAGTTTGAATAAATATAAATTAGTGATTAATTAATGAGAGCGATTCTTTAATTCAATAATGTGAATATCTCAAAAATATATAGCAAAGTTAAGGTTTGTACATATTAGAAAAATAGAAGAGAGTAGAGATATTAAACACACAACAAAATCACATACTTACTGTATTTTATTGATCTCAAGGCTTACATATTTATAGTATTTAGATTACTGACAACGACACATCTAAATACTTATTACAACTCAAATATAGGAAACTTACTACTTCTATATTAACACCTATGGACTCACAATGACGACTCACACATGACATAGAAGTATACTTCCAATACCCTCCCTAAATGGTTACATGTACAAAATATATAAAACCCACATTACAACAATAAATAAATCATTGTCAAATTTTGTTTGATATGGTCATCATTAGCACCCACATTCACTGTGGAATCTCGCAAACGCCGCTCTCTTACCACAACATCTTCAAGCTCTCACTTGACCTCCATTTAAAAGATAATCGCCTCTGACCATCGTTGATGAACTTTGCAAAATTGGCACTTCGCAACCTCCCAGAGTGCAACGGGTCAGTCTCGTACTTCATACTGAACCATCCTATGGCACTGCCACCATCATCTAATCCACAACCCTCCGCAGTCTTCATCAGTTATCTAGGATAACATTCTTGATACAGAATTTCTTCAGAAGACAATTCTACAACTTGACATTACATAAAATAACTGGTACCCACACTCTTAGAACATGACATATCACACTAGCTTGACCTTATTAAAAAACTACCTATGACTAATGCTCCCAAAACACGACGAATCACATTAATCTATTAAATAAATGACCTGTTCATTGTAATTTTACATCATTTTTTAATAAATAAAAACAACACAAATATAATTACCACTAAATATCAAACCCCAAAACATGACAAATCACATTAATGTATTAAATAAATGACCTATTCATTGTAATTTTACATCATTTTTTTTATAAATAAAAACAACACAAATATATTTACCACTAAATATCAAACCAAAGCCTCACCAATATACTAAAGCTGAATATAATATAGGAACAAATGTTAGAAATATTTAGGAAATTTAATTTTCGCGGAGGAGAGCTATGACTTTCGCGAAGCTACTTTTGGGAAGCTACCTATACGCACTGCGAAGCTGATTTCAGAGACTTAATGAATAATATTCACTCATGGCAAAAATAACAAAGTATGTTTGAAATAACACAATAAAAACTTAGTATTAAATTCTAAAACATGAAAATACATTCACATGAGGTTGTGGCTCAATCACTAAGTAAAAACTAAAATTTCACGCAGAATAACACGCAATAAAATACTATAACTGTTATTTTCATGCGCCCACCAAAATTTTCTCCACCATTTTCTCCCCAGAGACTTGTGCTCTCTTTTTCTCTAACCTCTCACTCTCTAACCTATTAAAAAATGACTTTTACATTCATATATAACTCAACATATGATTTTACATTGAATTCATGACAGAGAAAAGTAATTAATATGATGTTGTTGTTGAGTGTAATCAGGATCGTGCAGGTGTTTCTAGACTGTGGGCAATAGTCTATGAATAAATTCTTTCCCATATCTATTTACCAAAGTACATTGACTACTTTAAATTCCTTGTTGCATTTCAGAATGGTTCATGCCTGGATTGAGTCCTTCCATCTTCAAACAGAGATGCAACCTGCAAAAATAATTCTGACACTCCCCCTTAATCACAATTGCTGCCATTGACAATTCCCAAATAGTTTCTGAAATAAACAAAACTTTCACATGCCAATGGCTTTGTGAAAATATCAGCAAATTGCTCCTGTGACTTGCAGTGCTACAACACAATTTCATCATTGTTAATCAACTCTCTAATAAAATGATATTTAGCATCAATATGCTTGGTCCTCTTATGGAAGAAATAATTATTTGACAATGCAATTACTGAGGTGTTGTTGCAGAAAATAGTTGTCGCTCCCTCTTGGTCACGACGAAGATCCCTCAACATCCTTCTCATCCAAGCTTCCTGACATGTTGTTGCTGTTGCCGCGACATATTCAGCTTCTGCTATTGACAATGACACTATTGGATGCTTCTTGGAGGCCCATGAAATGGTTCCGGAACCCAAATGAAAAACATATCTTGATGTGCTCTTTCTGTCATCGACACTGCTTGCCCAATCACTGTCAGTGTAACCAACTAGCCTAAAATCACTTGTTGTTGTGTACAAAATGCCATATTGTTTTGTCCCATTGACATACTTCAGAATCCTTTTCTCTACTTGCCAATGTGTATCCTTGGGTGTCTCCATGAACCTTGACACCAAACTTACTACATACATTATATCCGGCCTAGTGGCGGTCAAATACATTAAGCTGCCTATCATGCTTTTGTATAATGTTAGATTGACATTATTGCTGCAATCTTTTTTGCTCAAATTCAACCCTATGACAGTTGGAGTTGGTTCAGACTTATTGTTCTGCATTTTAAACCCCTACAAAATTTTTACCACATACTTTGCTTAAGAGATAAAAATACCATTTTTGTTTACTTCACTTTCATGCCCAAAAACTATATTAACAATCCCAAGTTAGTCATTTTAAATTCACTCTTCATGACTTTTTTGAAATCAGCGATAAGGAAATCATCATTACCTATAAAAATTAAATCATCTACATATAAGATGACAATGAGAATCTTACCTTTGCTCTCTTTGATGTAGAGAGTAGGCTCACCGTCACATTTGTCGAAACCATTATCCCAAAAGTAAGCATCTATCTTGTTGTACCATGCATGCGGTGCTTGCTTGAACCCATAAAGAGCTTTCCTCAACCAATATACTTTGTCTTTTTGGCCTTCAATCTCATAACGAGGCAATTGTGTGACATACACTTCCTCTTTCAACTCCATTCAAGAACATTGATTTTACATCCATTTGATACACTCTCCATTTGTGCTGCATGGCAATTTCCACAACTACACGCACTATCTCCATGTGGCGACTGGCGCGAATGTCTCCGCGTAATCTCTTCCGTGTTGTTGCATGTATCCTTTGACAACTAGCCTCGCTTTGTGCCTTTGAATCTTTCCCTCAATGTTACTTTCGGTCTTATAGACCCACTTCACTCCAACAACATGTTTTCCTTTCGGAAGGCTCACTAACTCCCATGTGTCATTCATTTTTATTACTTCTATTTCTTCCTCCATTGTCGCAACCCATTTTCTTCTTTGACTGCATCTTCAAAGTGGATTGGGTCATCTACATTACAAAATAATGCAAATAAGGAATTCAGACCTGCGCCACTATCAACTTCATCTTGCTCATAAATTTCATTTAACTTTCTAAACTTTGGTTTTCTTGTGCTTATTGAACATGGGCTTGACATGTCACCTGGTGTCACGCTTTGCGGGGTGCTTGGAGAAGCACTTGCTTGGCTGCGTGAAACTGTCCTATTATTTGTTGATGGCATTACTTGCGGCCTGCTTTGCTGTGCTTGAATAGGAGTAGAGGGAGTCAATGTTGAGGAATTACTTGCCGCTGTTAATTCCTCCTTGTCTTCATGTGGTATGCATGCTTTGACATTGACTATCTTTTCTAAACTTCCATCCCATGCTTCCTCTTCTATGAACTGCACATCTCTTCTAATTATGACCTTCTTAGTTAATGGATTGTAGAGTTTGTATGCCTTGGATTCATCATAGTATCCAACAAAGAAACATTTCTCCCCCTTATTATCCAACTTCTTCCTTAACTCATACGGGACATGTGCATATGCCACACGTCCAAAAACTCTCATGTGAGTGACATTTTGTTTTCTTCCACTCCGTGCCTCTTCAGGAATAATGTTTTGGACACTTTTGGTTGGACATTTATTGAAGATATATGCTGCACAAGCGACAACTTCAGCCCAATAGTCATATGACAAATGCTTTGCCTTCAACATACTCCTTGCCATCTCCATAATGGTCCTATTCTTCCTTTCTGTCAGACCATTTTGCTGCGATGTATATCTTGTTGTAAATTGCTTGTGAATTCCATGCTCCCTACAAAATCAAAGGAAGTCATTTCAGATGCATTCTCCACCTCTGTTAGTCCTAAGGACTTTGATGTAGTGTCCACTTTGCTTTTCAACAAGAGCCTTGTATTGGTGAAAGCGATCAAACACTTCACTTTTCTGTTTTAGGAGTAAGACCCATGTCTTCCTTGTGTGGTCATCTATGAAGATCAATACATAGTGATTGCCACCAATTGATGGTGTTTGCATTGGTCCACATAAATATGAGTGGACAATCTCCAAAGGTGCCTTTTCTCTCATTGACTTTCCTGTTGGAAATGTCTCTCTATGAGTGGTAAACCCTTCACCATGTCTTTCCTATGTAGCAAATTCAAACCTCCAAAGTTGAGATGTCCAAATCTCAAGTTCCATAACCAGTTTTCATCTTTTACCTCTGCTTGAAAGTTTACTTGTGTGACAGCTGCCTCTTTTTTTCCATCTTCTTGTGAGTTCATTGATAGTTGTGCTTGTGCACCTTCTTTCTGCAAATCTGATATTATTTTTAGGGGAAACATTCTATTGTTTTTCACCTGAACATTTGTAATCAGTTGTCTTCTTGGAAGCCTATCCAAAATTGTGCACACCATCATTTTTGAAGAAGACATTGTAGCCTTTCTGCATGAGTTGTCCAACGCTCATGAGATTATGTTTCAGACCAGGGACAAATTAAACATCTGAGATGTATTTATTCTTCCCCTTCTTTGTTAGGATATTAACTCTTCCTTTTCCCATGACAGAGACATTGCTATCAGTCCCTAATGTCACTTCATATTTCACACTTTCATCTAGATCAAAAAACATTTCTATGTTTCCTGACATGTGGTTGCTACACCTTGAATCTAGATACCATATATCACTATGTTTTTCTTGTGCTACATTACAAGCTAAAAACATGCTATCATGGTTCTGATTTTCTCTTGTGAAATTTACACTTGGTTTGTTACTAATGTGATAGTGCTTCTTTCTACATTCATTTGCATAATGACCATACTTCTTACAGTAATGACATTGGACTTGAGATTTATCATACCTCTGACCTTGTGCTTGATTGGGGCTTGGACTTTGACTTGGATTTTGATTGTTGCCTCTTCCACTTGAACTTGAAGGGTTGCTTCTTCCACCTCTGTGTGGGCTTCTTCTTGTTAAAATTGGAAACTAGGGCCAAAATCCATGTGGGTCATCTTATTTATGGTAACTGATACTTTTCTCATATCCCTCTCATCGAGAGGTGTAGGATTGATCTAAAGATCATCCGATTCAGATAAGTATTCATGGAGTTATGAATTTATTTATGTTATAAGACAATTTGTCAAGGTCGGCCAATAGCCAAATATACCTCACATGTGCTCAATGTTTTAGTATAGATAGAGGTGGCCTTCAAGTCATTTCTCTTCCTCTCTCTACTTGTCTTTAGGTTTTAGTAGGAGGAGAGATCCTAAGGATAATGTTTCCCTAATCCCAAGGGTAGAAGCTAGAACTGCAGGAATGGTCAGAATTGCCAGGAACAACTAGAACTGTCAGAATTGCCGGAATAGCCAGAACTGCCAAAATTGCTAGGAACAGCCGGAAAAGTCGAAAAAACTAAAACAACCGGAAAAAATGGAATTGTCAGAACTGCCAAGAACAACAGGAACTGAACTAGGGAACTACTGGGAACAACTGGGAACATCCAGAAAAATCAGAACTATCAAAACTGTCGGAACTTCTGGGAATAGCTGAAACAGCCAGAACTACCAGAATAGATGGAACTGCCAGGAAAGCCAGAAAAGCCGGAACTGCCAGAGCTACCAGGAACTACCAGGAGTAGCCAGAACTGCTGAAACTACCAGGAACATCCAGAACTGCTAGAACTGCCGGAATTGTCAGGAACATACGGAACTGCCAGAAATATCGAAGCATCTGTCTTCGAAGGAGAGAAACATGCAAGGGAAAACTAACTAAAATTGGGACAATTGTATGGTACTTAGAAGCAAATACACCAAGCATGCAATGTTACAACTAGCATGCAAGGGACAAATAGCATGCAACAACAAGTATGCTAGGGAAAACAAGCAAGCAAGGGACAATAAGAAAGCAAGGTGCAACCAACACATAGGTCAGGATGGCAACATGGTGCAACAATGACACATAATGTAATATAGTGATGGCTACAGTCATGATTAATGAAGCGTGATGAGTTGCAGCATAGTGATGATGGGTGCAGCATGGTGCAGCGTGGTGAGGTGTAGCATGATTACAAAATGTATCACAATGATAGGTGAAGGAGTCACCTTGGAGAATCAGTTGAAGCAACATGTATTCAACTGATCTCATTTATAATCTTCTTAGAGATGATCTATGCTCTTATCTAGATAACTCAAAGTGTTGACTTATGTTGTAAAAGTACTATCTCTCTCTCTACTGAACTATTGAAGAACATATAAGAAGAATTGATCAAGGGTTTCCCCACATTGGGGTTTGTCCCTAGCTAGCACCACATCTTGTGTCCTCTTGTCTTGGCTTGTCTTCTGCGATTTATGTTTATGTTCTATCTACAGTTTACTTTAATGCTGATGTGATTGTTAATCTAGAAAAGATATGGAGTTAACTGTGAAAATTGAAATAAATTTCTCTAAGCATAGAACATACCTAAAATTAACATGGTATCAGAGTTGAGGTGAAGACAATGCCAAGCAAGAGTGAAAGAGAAATCACCGAAGATAGTTGGGAAAGGACAAAAGGATCAGTGGATTGCTCATCCCTCTTCAAATTCACCGAGGGTGAAGTCGAAGCAGAGAATATTTTCAGAATGGCACAACAAAAGTTTCTGATGTCCTACCTAAAGATCATTTCACTGGGAAGTTCGGATCTAAGGGTGGAAGGAAAGGCAGATGCCTTGGTTGCAATAAGTTTGGCCATTATGCGAAGGAATGTCTGAATGACAAAGACACATCTCTTGAGGAAGATAACAATCATTCCAGGGACATCTTCAATGATAAAAGGAATGACAGGTAATGCAGGTCATCAAGGAAAAGGTCGACTCTTCAAATAAAGCAAGGAACCCCAGTGCTTCAAGGCACTTCATCGAATAGATGGGTGCACTCTCTAATTTGGCAAAGATGGAAACAATCGTGGGATTATAGTTGGAGCCGATGCCACCTATCCCAGAAAGGGTGTAGGGAATGTTAACCCTCAATTGAATGAGGTTAACTCGATTCATTTACAGAATCTCTTTTATGTACCTGATCACAAGAAGAACATGGTGTCCATATCGGAAATGGAAGTCGAAGGTTTCAGGGTGGCATTCATCGATGAAAAGTTATGTGTTAAAAAATAGAATTTTCAAAGATGTTTTTTCTCATGGGTTCAGGGCTAGCAATTTGTATCAAGTTGTAGGATGGTCCATTGGGGATCATGTCAATTGAAATATCGCATCTATAACATTGGAGCTATACCTATGGGGCCCTACTCAATGTGAGTCAGATGGTGATAGGGATGTCTGAATTCAAGTAGAGCATGAAGGTACATGTATGAGATGTACCGAAGGAAAATCTTATAAGGGGACCATTCCCCTCATGTAGCAGGTCCACAGGTTTGGAAAAACCTGAGGAGTTTGAGAGTAATGATCGAGAATCTCATGTATACAGGTGGAAGAAAGCCCTATATGATTTGAAGCAAAACACCCCGGGCGTAGTATGAGAGGATTGATAGCTATCTGATGAAGTTGAGATTCACTAGGAGTGAAACCGATCCAAACCATTACCCGAAGGTTGTGGATGATAAACCTCTCATACCGACACCTTATGAAGATGACCTATTTCTAACAAATGCTGACCCTCTCATTTGTAGAAGTAAGAGGGAGTTGGATTATGGATGTGCAATGATAAACTGCAAGCCTGTTACTACCTCGAGGATCTTAACTTTCAGAAGTTATATGGTAGTCATGTCAGACCAGATTTGGGAAATGCCTCTGAGTTTCATAAACTCATTTGCATTGATTTTCTTGGTGAACTTCCGTCTGGACATATGTTTTGATGTTAACATGGTGAGTTCATATTTGGTTGAGCCTCACTAGATTGGTGCCAAGAATCTTCCGAGATATATTTGGGTCACAATCTCTCATGGAATGAGATACACTGCTGGAAATATGAAACTACATGATTATTCGAATGCTGACTGGGCAGAAAGTGTGGAGGATCACTAGAGCACTTCTCAGTGTTGGTTCTCTTTGGATTCTACTTCGATATCTTGGATTAGAAGGAAGAAAAAGTTAGTTGCTATAAGCACTAGCCAAACCGAATACATAGCTACGAGTATGATCTCGTGTGAAGCTACATGGTTGTAGAAGATCTTAAGTGAGTTGTTTGTACACATGATGAATACCATTGTGATTCTCTGTGACAACCAGAGGGGGGATTCGATTACTGAGGAATCTCGTATTTGATGATTGTTCCAGCATATAGACATTAGATACTGCCTTATTTAGGATATGGTAAGTCGATGAGCAAGGAGGCTCCATTGCATTGAGACTGATGTATAGGTCACGGGCATTTTGTCAAAGCCACGGGGAAAGGTCAAATTTATGACTTTCCAAAATGACTTGGAGTCATTGAGAGACCTTCTTATAAGGGTCCTGCATTTTTCATGCATTAAGCTCTGGGAACTCTGGGGGGCTTGGGGTACTTACTGGAGCAACATACGACAACATGGAGACTCACCCTCACATCGTGGTGCACTATGTACATGATGACAGGTTCAACCTTCCCCTGTGATACCCCATGGCAATTGTGGAACAAGATGATTAGCTCTCCTATGGGCCGGGATGATTTCTTCTCTGTGGCGACTATGGAATAGGATGATTAATTCTCTTGTGGGCCAAGATGATTTGTTCTTTGTGGTGACTATGGAACATGATGATTAGTTCTCCTGTGGGTCAGGATGATTTGTTCTCCTGTGGACCAGGATGATTAGTTCTCCATGGCATCCATTGACAGGATGATTTGTTCTCCTATGGATAAGATGATTAGTTCTCCTATCAAGGAATCCTACCCATGCAGTCTGGGACTCATGGAAACTACCTCTCATCTGATCAATAAGTAAGGAAATGAGGATAGGGACCATATTAGTACTATCAATGGACACATCGTTGTATCTACCATACTCCCTATGCTAAGATGATCTCAATTAATCTGTGATCAATGATACTGATCTAGGATTAGTGAGAGTGGTTCACACTCTGGGACTAACTTCAGGTCATTGGAGGATGGTATGATACATCCTCGATCATTTCTTCTTCTTCATAGTCAGAGTATAGCAAATCAGAGCAGAGAAAATCAGAGCATAGCTAAGCAGAGAAAAGCAGACCTTAGCAGATCAAAGCATTGTAGAGAAGTGCAGGGAATTGATGGTAGTGGTAGTACAATCGGACATATGGATCAACAGATGGAGTTCTCCCTAGTTGAGAGGGAGTGTTAAAATTTGCAACCAAGGCCAAAATCCATGTGGGTCATCTTATTTATGGTAGCTGATATTTTTCTTGGATCCCTCTCATCGAGAGGTGTAGGATTGATCTAAAGATCATCTGATTTCGATAAGTATTTCATGGATTTATGAATTTATTTGGGTTATAAGACAATTCGTCAAGGTCGGCCAACAACCAAATATACCCCACATGTGCTCAATGTTTTAATATAAATATAGGTGGCCTTCAAGTCATTTATCTTCCTCTCTCTACTTGTCTTTGGGTTTTAGTAGGAGGAGAGATCCTAAGGGTTAACACTGCCCTGATCCTGAGGGAAGAAGCCAAAACTACAGGAACTGCTGGAACTGTCGGGAACAGCTAGAAAAACTAGAAAAAACTGAAACTTCCAGAAAAACCACAACTGTTGGAATTGCTGAGAACAATAAGAATTGCTGGGAACAACCAAAAAAGCCGGAAAAGCTGGAAAATCTGAAACTGTTGGAAAAACCAAAACTACTGGAACTTCTGGGAATAACCGTAACTGCCGGAACTGCCATAAAAGCCGGAAAAGACAGAACTGCTGAAACTGCTAGAACTGTCGGAACTGTCGGAACTATTGGGAACTATTGGGAGCAACCAAAACTGTTGAAAATTGGTGGGAATAACCGAACCGCTAGAATTGCCTGAATAGTCAGAGCATTTGTCTCCGAAGGAGAGAAGCATGCAAGGGACAACTAACTAACATTGGGACAGTTGTATGGTACTTAGCAGCAAATACACCGAGCATGCAATGTTACAGTTAGCATGCAAGGGACAACTAGCATGCAACAGCAAGCATGCTAAGGACAAAAAGCATGCTAGGAACAACAAGCAAGCAAGGGACAACAAGAAAGCAAGGTGTAGCCAACACATAGGTTAGAATGGCAACATGGTGCAGCGATGGCACATAATGCAGTACAGTGATGGGTACAGTCATAATTAATGAAGTGTGATGAGATGCAGCATAGTGATGACGGGTGCATCATGATGCAACATGGTGAGGTGCATCATGATGATGAAATGTAGCACAACGATAGGTGAAGGAGTCACCTTAGAGAATTAGTTGAAGCAGCATGTCTTCAACTAATATCATGTATCATCTTCTTAGAGATGATCTATGCTCTTATTTAGATAAGTCAAAGTGTTGACTTCTATTGTAAATGTATCATCTCTCTCTCTCTACCGAACTGTTGAAGAACATATAAGAAGAATTGATCAAGGGTTTCCCCACATTAGGGTTTGTCCCTGGCTAGCACCACATCTTGTGTCCTCTTGTCTTGGCTTGTCTTCTGTGATTTATGTTTATGTTATATCTATAGTTTACTTTAATGCTGATGTGATTGCTAATTTGGAAAAGATATGGAGCTAACTGTGAAAATTGAAATAAATTTCTCTAAAAATAGAACATACCTAAAATTAATACTTCCTCTTCCTCTAACATATGACTTTCCTCTACCTCGACCTTGACCAAATGATATTTATGTCTTGAAGGCATGCTCCAATGAGGAGCTTGTTGCTCTATTCAGTCTATGTTCATGAGAAATTAGTGATGCATTGAGCTCATCCACTGAGAACTGTGAGAGATCCTTTGTCTCTTCAATGGCCACAGCAACAACCTCAAACCTTCCTTGCAAACTTCTCAAAACTTTCTCAACTATTATTATTTCCTCAAGTGTCTCACCATGAGACCTAATTTGAGTAACCAACCCACTTACATGTATAAAAGAATGAGTCTATATTCTCAGACTCTTTCATACAAAGTGTTTCAAAATATCTCCTCAACATTTGCAGCTTTGTTGTCTTGACTTTTCCCATGCCTTGGTAAGTTGTCTGGAGGGTGTCCCATGCTTGCTTGGACTTCGTTACTATTGTAACCCTTGGGAAAATACTTTCATGAACTGCTTGGAAAATATAAAACAGAGCTTTTGAATCCTTCTTCCTCTTGTCCCTTAACACATCTTTTTCTTATTGAGACAAGGCATTGTATGCTGCTACATCTCTTGGTTCTTGAAAACCATTCTCCACCAAATTGCAAATGTCTTGAGAAGAAAACAGGACCTGCATTGTAATAGCCCAAAAATCATAATTTTTTCCATTAAATTGAGGAATTTGACAATTATTCAAGCTTGTGCTTGATGTTTTCATTTCTGAGCGTAAAAGAAAACTTTCTACCTGCTGGTAAATATGATAAAAACAATCTTCCCTTAAAACAATTTTTACTGCTAGTAAAAACACTTGTTTTTACATAACAATATTTAATCTACTTTGATATCATGTTAGAAATATTTAGGAAATTTAATTTTGTCGATGGGTAGAGAGCTATGACTTTCGCGAAGCTACTTTTGGGTAGCTAGCTTCGCACACTGCGAAGCTGATTTCACGCAGATACCTTCGCGCACCGCCGAACTGATTTCTCATGCAGCTACCTTTGTGCACCGCAAAGCTATTTTAGAGACTTAATGAATAATATCCACTCACGGAAAAAAATAACAAAGTAGGTTTGGAACAACACAATAAAAACTTAGTATTAAATTCTAAAGCATGAAAATACATTCACATGAGGCTGTGGCTCATTCACTAAGTAAAAACTAAATTTCATGTGGAATAACACACAATAAAACACTGTAACTGTTGTTTTCACGCGCCAACCAAAGTTTTCTCCACCATTTTCTCTCCAGAGACTTGCACTCTCTTTTTCTCTAACCTCTCACTCTCTAACCTATTACAAAATGAATTTTACATTCATATATAACTCAACATAGGATTTTACATTAAATTTATGACAGAGCAAAGTAATTGATATGTTGTTGTTGTTGAGTGTCATCAGAATCACGCAGGTGTTTCTGGAGTGTGGGAAATAGTCTCTGAATGAATGCCATATCTATTTACCAAAGTACATTGACTACTTTAAATTCCTTGTTGTGTTTCAAAATCCATCTTCAAACAGAGACCCAACTTGCAAAAATACCTATGACAAGTATGATTGTTGTCAAGTTGTTTATTGTGGTGGTTGGTATTATTATTTCCAACAACAAAAACACTTTTAGCCTTTCGTTCAAATTCCTCCACCTCCTTAGACCACTCCATATCTAGAATACTCCACCTAGCTTTTCAAATAGAGTTTATAATTGTAAGACTTGATTTTGTCACTTAGGATCTCCATGGTGTGTCAATCCAACAACATTGGGAATGTTCCTTCAGAAGCCAACAATTGGAAATGAATAACTCGGTGCTTTCCTCGAATGTTGTTGGGCAGAGTTCAAAATTAGATCGGATCCGTGCTACCAATATAGATATCATACAGTACTTAGTACATGTTTCGACCATTGGCCAAGAAGTAATGTTCACTGGCGTTGCTACATTCTTTTCTAAGAATAGGGCGACAGGCTTTGGGACGCGGATTCAACTGAATTTCTTTAAATATGACTAAAATTTCCACAATTTTCTGGGCAATTCCTCTGGCTCGTTAGACTACGGCTTCTCTCTGTGTTGGTGTCTGTTGCAATCATTTTTCTCCTGCTTCTCGATAAAAGTAATGTGGTTTGTTGTACAGCGAAATGCCATTATTATGCTATTGATTGCAATATGTTTTATTACAATAGGTTGCTCTGGCCTAGGCATAGAAATTTATGTCGATATTTTAAGTTTTAGTATGGATTTTAGGATTCAACACTTATTTAAAGCTTGTGATTTCAATAAATTCTTATTAAATTTTAGAGAAATAAAACAAAACAAAAAACCTACTCGAAAAATTTCAAAAAATCCCCTTAAAAAACCTAAATGATTATACATTGAAAAATTCTATAATACTCAAATTTTTTAGATACTACATTGCTAAAATTAATAATAGAAAAAACAAAAATGTGAAAAAGTTACATTACTGCGTTTTATTCCAATGCATTAACTTTTGGTTTATTAATTTGTATAATGCTCTTTATCATAAATTTAAGGAGAAAACCTTAAGTTCACGGCTTTGAATTTTTTTTTTTTTTTTTAAATTTGTTTCATGTTCTCTATCAATATGTCAAGGCCCTGCCTTCACACAGTGAAGAGACTCGAGTACCGTCGTATTTGCGCCCATAGAAAGCAACATGGCTTGGTACTGCCAGGCACTAATGTGGTTGATGCAAAGCGGCTGGAAATCACGCCTCCTAAGGGTGCCATAACGAAAAAGGTCTTTCAGTGTAATTGGAAAATGAGCAAGGGGAAAGCCCAATTTCGAATCTACGGAGAGAGCGTGGATTATCTTTTCTATTCTACCAATCATTACTTCCACCATTCTAACTAGTTTCTTAGTCTTCCGCCTTCAGTCTTCTCCATATTTTTCTGTTTCTTTTTAGCCCTATGTGGTAACAGAAAATGTTTATTGACAGTCACGTATTCACAAGGCCGTAAATCTTTAGGCTTACTGGAATAAGGTATATACTCTTCCCATTTTATTCCTGCACACAAAGTTTTGAAACCTGTATAATAATTCTCAAAGATCAGTTTCAAACCATGTCTAGGACCACCAAATTTATGGCCTATTAAGCAATGTCTATTTCTTTGAAGCAAATATTGGCACTTGCTGAATCATTTTCTGTAGAAGTCAGTCTATATACCAGTCACATATATGTCTTAACCTTAAATTGTGTGGTTGAATAAGAATTTAGTATGGGGTTCAGCGTGCTTTTGTGCTGAAATGTTGATCTGATTGAATTTATTGATGTTACTTGAAATAAGTACTGCTTACATTAGTAAATTGATAAATTGGATGGTTTAAATTAAGTAAATTGATAGATTAGATTGATTGGTTATAAGAATTTGTTTAGAGATTTTTCTAAATAGCAATTTTTTATTTAAAATCTCTCATAAACACTATTTATATGCCTTATAATTTGGCTTTAATTACAATATATACTCTCTTTTTTTTTTTTAATCTGTACACCCTATCTACTCCAATTCTCCAATTTTCTTGTTGGTATGCGCATGTCTCCTCAAGGGAAAGCCCAGAAAGATGTGAAAATTGTGATGCTTGAGCCATTGTAAATAATTAGATTAGCATTATTATAGCATGATTTAGAGTGTGAGATCAGATTTATTTATTTGTAAGATTTCTGTGTGAGAGAGATGTTGCAGTGGTTTCCAGGTCTGTCTTTAACCGCTACAAAGTTTGAAGCAATGCGTCTGTGCTTTGGACTTGCAGATCGAGGGAGCCACTACTGTGTCTGCTAGTATTCACTGGACGTGCCTAGGAGGGGATAGGTCCTACTAAAAAACACACCCGAAAAACTTAAAAAACAAAACCTTGAAAAATTATATTTAAAAAAATATAAATTTAATGCCCATTCCTTCCTCAAACCAAGTTTCCAAGCGATCTATTATAAATTTAATACCATGCTTAGATATTATACCATCTCAAATGTTTTCATTTAGACTGGGATTGCTCTTTTTGCTTTTCCTTGTGTTTTGTGGACCCATTCTTTTATCTCCGTTTATACTGACGGACGTTAATATTGATTATGAAATTATATTCACCGGAGAATGGTGTTTTCGGAAACTTTCTCAACGCCGCCTCTTTCGCTTGAAGTGTAAGTGTATTACAACTATATCGTCTTTCAACGCCGCCTCTTTCGCTTAAAGTGTAAGTGTATTACAACTATATCGTCTTTCAGCGTTAATAGAGATAAGATATGCACGTGCCTTTCGTGTTAATCGCGGAGCTCGAGAGATAAGATATCAGAGGGAGAGATAAGATATGCACGTTCCTTCTCGGAGCTCGAGAGATAAGATATCAGAGGGAGGAGGGTTGGAATTTGGATTCTTTATTACTTGTCAAATAATTTTTTTTTGACGTTTTGGGTTTTTATGTTGGCCGTCAAAGAACCTTATGTCTAAAATTCTGCTCTTCAATCAAAATGTTTTGATAATAAATCGACCCTTCATCAATAAAGGTTTAATTAAAAAAAATACTTTTCAATCACACCACTTTGTTAATTTTTTCTCACATATTTATAATAAGAAAAAAACAACGTGACCATGATTAAATGATTTGTTGAATCATAAAGGTTGTTTTACTCATGGATGGGATCCATAACTCCCAAACCATCGAGATTCAGTGCTTCTCCCAAACACATATACAAAAATTATGAGTAAATCTAGAAATCTATTTTACTCGCACCCAACTCATTGTTATTGCAATCAATCTACTCCTATTTTAATTTCTCAAATTGGATTTCTATTAGATAATTTAAATGTTACAATTTCAGTAAAAACAAATAGATTTCTTTCACCAAATAAACAAAAAACTTCAAAAAAAAATTTCCATCATAAAAACTTTGGAGTTGACCAAAAACTATCCTCCACAATGTCCATTCTCTCCACCATCATAATATCACTAAATCTAGATAAAGTTCAATATTAATAAACCCTATAAACTTAATTTATTTAAATATAAACAACATAAATTTAATTTATTTAAATAAAAACAAATATTATAATATAAATTCCAAATATTACGGTACTTAAATATTAATCACGCACATATAGATATATTACTGCTTTCATATATATAGCTATAACTTGAAATAACATACACCTATAACTTTAAATAACATGAAATTAATTTATTTCAATAAAAACAAATATTAAAGAATTCCAAATATTACTGCACTTCTTTATAACACTGTTGTTTGAGAGGGTAGTAATGACGTTTTTGCAAAAAAGTGAACACTAAAAAATAAGTTTTAGAACTTTGAAAGACCATCACAAAAAACGGCTTTTTAAAAATTTTAAAAGTGAAATAAGGTTAAAATGCCTTGTGACGGTCATTTTGCCCGTCAAATTCCAACCGTGCGCTTAAGATTTAGAGGTATTTTGCTAGAGTGAAAGTTTGGGGAATTATGGGCCAGTCTTAAAATTGTTTTTGTTTGGATAAGAGTTGGTAGTTTTTTTTATGTAAGTAAATAGGTTAACAACTTAAGATTTAGACGTATTTTGCTAGAGTGAAAGTTTGGGGAATTATGGGCCAGTCTTAAAATTGTTTTTGTTTGGATAAGAGTTGGTAGTTTTTTTTATGTAAGTAAATAGGTTAACAGCTTAAGATTTAGAGGTATCTTGCGAGAGTGAAAGTCTAGGCATTAGGGGCCACTAGCTAGTTATTATAGGTGATTTGGTTTTCTTTGAATAAAGGTGATGAGCCAGTGTTCATTCACTGATTGCAGCCAGAGATAGCTATCCTCACTGCTTATTTGACATCTACTTTATGATAAGTTTTCCCACATGTAAAACAAAAAACACTAAAAAAACACCAAAATGTTGAAATTTAACAACTATAACTCAAATTTTTAAAAATTTCTAGAAAAATTTATCCAAAATTCCTTTTTCTTAACTACAAGTTTTTAAAAATTTGGATTCACTGACCGGTCTATCTAAACTCTATAAATTTCCTTATCACACATTTGAACATCAATGTTGGAGGAAAATGTTTTCTGCAATGGATGTGCAGACCCAACAGCTCCGCGGTGCTATTCAGAAGCTCATGTCCAATAGAATTAACAACCTGACGGTGCACAGAAATATCGTGCCTCCCCATGAGCGCCCACAGATTTGTGACGTCTCTTACTCTGAGAGCATTCCTGTGATGGACCTAAAACATCTCATCGGCCCTAACAGAATGACAGTAGTCCATGAAATCGTACGCGCATGTGAAGTGGACGGTTTCTTCCAGGTACACACACCTCAATCCCTACCCAACAATTCTCCCTCCTGTCATTGTTTTATACTATATGGTTGATTTTTTATCATACTTGCAGACTATTCAGCCTATAGATTTCTGTTGGCATGCTGGTATTAATCTAGTGACTGGCTTAAGTTTCATATTGGAGTGACTATATTATATTTTTTTGTTTTGTTGATATCGGATAGTGAACCATGGCGTTCCAGAGAACGTCATGAAAAGCATGATGGAGATAGCCAAAGAGTTTTACGAAATGCCAGTGGAAGACCGTGAATGTCTCTACTCAGAGGACGTAAAACAGCCAGTCCGGGTTTTTACCAGCTTGAATCTTAGCAAAGACAAGGTTCTGACCTGGGTGGATTATCTCACGCAGCCTTGTCATCCTCTGGAAGAAGTCATCGGCTCTTGGCCTGAAAAACCTGCAGCCTACAGGTTATCACCAAAACTTTATCCAAAAACTTTATCCAAGACATAGAGCACTAGGAATGATTCATCTTAACCCACCATGCAAAAGTTTAACTTGTTTGACTTAGTGTTTTCTTACAGAGATATTGCGAGCAAGTACGCTGGTGAGTTGAGAGCATTGATCTTAAGGCTGCTGGCTGCAATTTCAGAAGCTTTAGAGCTGGATTTTGATTACTTAATAATATTTTTGGAAAATATAGCCAAATCATGAATATAAATTACTATCCTTCATGCCCAAACCCAGATCTCACTCTGGGTCTACCAAATCATTCAGATGGAAGTGCCCTCACTGTGTTAATGCAAAGTGATGTGAGTGGCCTGCAAGTATTGAGAAATGGAAAGTGGGTTGCCCTAGAAGCCACTTTGACAAAAAAATGATAATTTTTTTTTAATTATTACATTTGGCAAAGATTTTTATAGGAGAATTATTTTTTTGAGAAGATTTCTTTACATTATAATACTTTTGTCGATGTATTTGGAACCAATCAACGAGTATGGTTCATCATCATTGACAAGTTGAAGAATCAGATCATGGTTGCATGTTAAATAGGGAGATGTAATACTTTTGTGGACGCGTTTGGAACCGACCAACGAGTATGGTTCATCGTCATGACAAGTTGAAGAATCAGATCATGGTTGCATGTTAAATAGGGAGAGCAGATCTTCCAATGGCTAAATTTGACTAGGAAATGACTACATTGGACTGGGTTTGAGTGAGAAAAGATTGAATTTGACTGGCCAATTTGATTGGACCGAGAGAAGGGGACATGAAAAGTAATTTTTTGTTATAATTTTACCAAAATTTTGTTATATTTATCAACAAAGTTTGAATTTAATAATCAAGAGTATGAATCAATTAGTTATTAATAGGCCTATTTCCCTAATTATAATTATATAAATAAATGGTTAGTTAATTAATAAGTAAGTTAGTTTTTGTTATATTTATTTCCAAAAAAATGTAATTGATTGAAATAACTACCAAGACCAATAAAACAAACATTAGTTATTAATCTAATATGGAAAAACCATATAAAAAAAATTCTTTGATAATTGAAATCATAATATGGAATAATAAATAATTGTTATTTAAATTTGAAAAGAATTAACATATCTTATTTATGTTCATGGAGTGTAGACTAAATAGTGATAAGGTGTTCTTTTAACGTATTTTATGGTGAAAAGGTTATTGTTTAGATCAAGCCATGCTAGATTTTGACAACTTAGATACCCCTAAGTGGTGGCTACTCAAAACAAAGATTAGGATTGTCAATCATTTCAAGACTCACATTACCTTAAAGATTTGCCAAAATTATAAGCATACTTTTTATTTATACATTTAAAATGCACAAAAATATAATTTCATCTAAATATTATTATAGGGAAAAGAACAAACAAACTAACTAATGCATACTATTTTATTATATCCACGATGGGGCTGAATGGAGGAAAACGAGACCCTATGGGATATGTGCCAAGCTTAATTAACAAAGTTGATGATGGAACACTTTGTAGGGTGGCGCAACCACCGCACATGCTATTGCATGCACATCACCATTGAAGGAATGGTGTGTACCAGGCTAGTACAACGTCAGATGTGGTAAGTGATGGAGGTACTAGTGGCGATTAAGGAACTTGCCATGTGGGAGGGGAGGGTTATTACTCAATTCTCGCCTAAGTGTAGAGGAAACATTAGGAAAGCATGGTGGAGAATTTTTTCATTTGGCCGAATTGTTTTAGGGCAGCAATGAGATCGAGGGACCTGCCACTTAGCCCCTCCAACCGGTTTGCGAGGAAGTGAGTATGTTTTCATTGACCATATTGCAAAATCTAAAGAGGTTTTACTGCATGAAACTTCTTGGTTGATGGCTTGTAGTTGTGGTTTCTAGCAAGTCTCTTTTTGGTTGTTTTTCACTTGGATTATAGCTTGGTCTTTTGTCTGTTGGTGCTTTAGTCCTCAATTTATCATTGTCGTAGGTTGTAAGAGCTTTATTGGCACTTCCTACAGTGGGGATGGGTATGGTAAATGGGTAGGTATCTATTAAGAATTTTCTCCTTGCCGGAGGAGCCAATTCCTTTGTATCATGTTACCAAATTATGTCATGCATGGCGATGGTAGTGGGAACTATGTTTGGGATGATTCCAGGGAAGCCTTAAGTCGTAAAATAAAAAATAACCCTTGTTACCTCAATCATCCTTATGGGTCATGACATTTTCTAAACCTTTTAGAGTCCATGAGTTCCCCCTATTGTGATAGAACTATGCATAGTGAGGGAAAAAACCTTTGTTGGGATTCGAGGGAAATTAGGTCTATCCTCCTCCTGTGTTTGTCAAGCATGTAATGGTTGACTAGTCTAGGGATAAGAAGTTCCCCACTCTTCAAAGGATAAGGTGTGCCTTTTCTACCCAACAGTAACCATATTCAGTTATCTGTCTCACACATTGATGCCCAGTAAGTTAAAGGGGGGGAACTATGGTCTTGTCAAGAGACTGAACCACTTACAGTTATCAATGAATAATTTAAATGATATGTGTTTCTGTCATCCATCAGTAACAAGTGCTCTCCATCTAAGGAAATTAATCTTAAAGTGCAAATGAAGTGTTATTTACTGGCGGCATAAACAATGTCTATTCTACTTAGGCAAAGACATAAAAGATGAAGTTTAGGGGAATCATAGAGTGGATTACCTTCCAGAACAAGAAAACATGGCTTGGTTGGGAGCTCGTTCACGCAATTGTATGGGGCATAGAGGTAGCAGACTAGGCCATGGAAGAGGATGTGGTAGGGTCCATGACCATGATCATGAGGGCGAACTGAGATATCAAGCGACCACTTCGTCCGAGGCAAGAAATGTATTGGAAGACTTGGATATCAATGTAGGAAGAGAAAGAAGGCCACAACATGATGCAAACATATTAATTTAGGGACTTAGTGGAGGACCCAGGACACACCAGAGGCTAAAGGACATTCGTTAGATAGAGACTACATATTTACTAGAAGAATAAGACTTTGTTCGCAAGGATTTTGGCTGAGAATTCGCCTAATGTTGAAGGCATCACTACTAATATGACTGAGATAAGGCGTGAGATACAACTCCTCAGGCTTTAGATGATTTGATTGGACAACAGAATGGTTCAGATAAAGAAACATATTTTAGCACCAAGGACCCTGCCTCGGTTGACTCCTCACATGAATAATTAGTTTACTATTTGGTTTGTAGGCCTAGTTTATAGGTCTAGTAATGATAGATGGATGGATGTACATGTTTTTTCTCTGGTCATTTTGATACTTTCGAAAACTCTTAAATTTTGGACTGGTTACTCAGTTAATAGGTGATCAACAGATTTGGTTTCCTAATGGGCATGTTGAAATCACATAAATTATTAAATGTCGCGCACTTATAAATTTATTTTTATTAATGTAAGAAACACCACCCCAAATATATATATATAATTTTATTTTATATTTTAAAATTTTAAAAACATTTTGATATATAAATTTTAAAAAGGATCATTTTATTTGTAAATAGAAAATCAAAAATAAAAATCTATTAGTAAATAGAGAGAGGAAACATTACCACCAAAACATTATATAATAATAATATACATTATTTATGTATTTATATCTTATTATGTATTTTTTTTATATGTTTTAAAACAATTTTGTGTGTATATATTTAAAAGATAATTATATTAATATGTATTTTATTTCAAAATAAGTTTTCCAAAATTTTAATTAATTAGAGTAATTATTAAATGGATGATATTAGATTTAACCTCCATAAAATATTGTCAAAATATTCATTAGTACTATTCACATATCAAGGATAATAATTTATCTCCAAGTTAATTACACTTTCTTAAATAAATTATCTCAAATTAATTAATTAAAAAATATTATATCAACCACATGTTATATTGGGCATGTGGTATTTTATTGGTAAATAGAGAACAATGAGTAAGCTTTCAATATATATAATATATATATATATATATTATATATATATATATACTTTGGGTTTATCAATATCAAAGGAACTTAGCTCAAGTGGTATGCTTCATGATTTATGTCACAGGTAGTGTGGGTTCAAGTCTCTGGTATGAAGTTACCGATTGTGCCTAGTGGAATGTACTCATTATTGTTGAAAAAAAAAAACTTCGAGTTTATCAAGTTTTGAGAGCGACCTCCAAAGATTTGATTTCTCTTTGTTCTTGATAAATCTAGAGCTAAGATGGATATATGCTACTTCTTAGTAATATGATTTTGTTAAGAGGCACTCTACAACCCAGTATGGGGGAGATGTTGCAATGTTTGTAAAATATAAAATTATATCATACAATAATAATAATAATAAAGTTATACCAATAAAGTGAACTATAATGTATTTTCTCGGCTGCGCGCCCTCCACTCTGCGACCCTGCACATACCCATGATTGTCACTCTACGCAACCTATTAGAACTCTCTCCCTTATTCTCACAACCCTCTAGAATTATTTCCTGAGCATGCCCCATGGAATGGCATCCTTGCAAGGAGGATCTCTAGGCACCTCCAATCTATTCGTAACCCAAACCTCATTTGCAATCTAGGACCCATGAAAATAATAATGTTGACAAAATTTTATCTGACACAATAGATGATATAGGCCAGGAATCACTAGGCTTCCACATCTCAAAAGGATACCAGTACATGCATAGCCAAATCTGCTGAAATTCCAAGGATTCGCATCCCTCCTGCTAGATTGAATGGCAACATCCAATTCATGAAGGACCATGCCCTAATATGCAAGTCGTTGGAATTTGACCCAAGCAAAAATATCTTCTCAGCTAGATAGCACAATGTTAGAAACCCAATTCTCACTATGAAGTGAAGTTAGTAACCAAGGGTTTCTTCACGATGATCTTTTCTAGTCTGAAATACCAAATGGCGATCATGGATGGAGTACCTTACTTCTTCAACTTTTTTGGACTGTATATGCGACAATGAGTGGAGTGCTTTAACCCAAATAATGAATAATTCTTTTGGGCCCATGTATGGATATTCATGTACTCCTTTCCATACAAATATTAGTATCTGGAAACCCTGCAAGACATAGGAATCAAGCTTGGACAGTTCGTATGCCCCTCATAACAAACGAAGCACTACTTATATATCATATGCAAGGATTTGAGTCTACATAAAATTATCAGGTTCACTCCCTAAATCCATTGCTTTGAAATTGGAAGCTAGAGACTGGTATCAAACCTTAGACTATGATCACAACCCATTATGTTGCAGAAAATGTCACAAGCATGAAAATCTCTACCATGACTGGCCCCTCCATGACCCAAAGAAGGATCCAAAAGATTTAGAAACAATGGATTGAGATGGATTCACAAAAATATCCTCCAAGAAGCACCACAATAAGAAGTCTACAATCGTAGCCACTCCCAAAAGACAAGAAACTGACAATAGCTTCAAAGTTCTAGGAAATCTATCAGAAGAACCTAATAATCCATACCAGGAGAACATCTTAGAAAACCGCCTAAACATGTTCGAAAAGAAATCTATGGAAGAGAATAGGCATGGAAAATTTGAATCCACCCCAAGTGAGGCTACAACAAAACTAGAGCCACAACAACTAAAGGACACCCACATGGTGGAGGAGGATGAGTTTGCTAACAAACAAGTTTTAGATCTAATGACCATTGAGGATGCATGTCGACATAATGAATTGGATACCATCCCCCCTAAGAAAATAAATCTTCTGGATGTAGTGATACAAAATAAAAAGCCTCATAATAACTAGGTGTTTAGGCCATCATCATGAAAGAAGGGAAAAAAAGTGGCAAAGAATTCAAGAAAATAGGCATAAAATCATCCCTCCAATGCAGAGAAACCTTGGGAAGGAAGTTGGTCAATTCAGGATAATACAAGTAGATCTCAGATATCTGCGCTATCCAAAGTAACATCTCGTCATGAAGGTAATTTCCTGGAACATAAGGGGTCTAAACAAGCCCTCTAAACATCGTATTTTTGTCAGAAGATCTAGCAGGATCTTCCAACAATCTTGCTTATTCAAGAAACCAAATGCTTTAGCTTTGTTTTTTAATCTATTGTGTCTCAATAATGGAAAAACGATACAACCATAGTAGTAGATGTAGAAGGAGAATTGAGAGGCCTAGATATTTCTTGGGATCCATCTGAGATCAACATATAAATCATGTCTCAGGAAACTTCAGTTCTTTCTATTTCTTTTCACTTGCTAGGAATGAACCTACATGTCAATCTCTCTAATGCGTATGGGCCTATAAAATTTGCTAGCAAACAAGAAATTCTCAAGCACCTCCATTCTCTCCAATAAGATATGGATTCCCACAAATCGATAATTGGAGGGGACATTAATATGATCACTTCTTTGAGTGAAATGAAAGGTGGAAGACAACACTTGGAACCTGAAACGGAGGATCTACAAAATTTCATCGGGGAAAAATTCATGGTGGACATGAGGACCACCAATGAGATCTTAACATGGAACAATAGATGGGGTGGGTTGGTGAAAATCTCCTCTAGGCTATATCGTTTCTTGATGTTGAATCAATTTCTCACCTATGGAAATGAATTATTAGTGCAAATCCTTCTGTTATGCAACTAGCTCAAAAATATATAGATCAACGACTTAAAAATTATCCTCTTCAAGGGACAAACCTCCTTTACAGTACATAAATGAATAATTATTGGATGATACAAATGCCAATACCTCCTTTGTATATATAGGAGTTTAAGGGATCACAATATAATTAGATCCTACATAAAGATAATAATGTAAGGGCACAACAATAACAATAATGGGCTTCTATGGGGCACAACAGTAACAATATGGGGGGGGGGGGGGCACATAGGCATAACAATAATGATAAGGGGGCTACACTAGTATTATAGGTACCTAACATGCCCCTCTCCTTCAAAAAAATGTTTACCTCAATGCTTGAGTAGTTTTGGATGCTTCTATATAAAATTCTCACCCTCCCATGTGGAATATTCAACAGGTAAGCAGATACTCTGAAATTGATCGATTCTGTAGATGTCGGGTTCTTGTTTTCATGACTGCTTTAGGCTCAAATATGATTTTCCATTCTTCGTCAAATTCTGGAAACACTATTTGAACTAGAACTTTTTCACCGATAAAATTCTTTAAGTATGAAACATGGAAAACTGGGTGTACTAGGGAAGATGTAGGTAACTCCAATTTGTAAGCCATAGTATCAATCTTTTGAAAAACCTTGTAAGTACCATAGTACTTGGGTGATAATTTATTACCCTTCTTAGCTTGCTTGAGAGGCATTTGTTTATATGGTTGTAGCCGTAAAAATACCGAGTCACCTACATAAAAAATTATTTCATTGCGATGTTGATAAGCCTTTTGTTTCATTCGATTCTACGCGAGAGTGAGGTTATCCTTTAAGAGTTGAAGAACTTGTTGTTGATGATCAATGTGATCTTCCACTACTTGAACCTTAGAATTTTCTCTTAAATATTATGTGATGGATGGTCGATGATATCCATAAAGTGCCAGAAATGGGGTCATTTTTGTGGCAATATGGAAGGAAGTGTTAAACAACCATTCAGCTAGAGGTAACCAATTGACCCATTGTGTTTGTTTATCATATACAAAGAAACGAAAATATCCTTCCAAAAATTTGTTCACTATCTCAGTTTGGACATGATATTGAGGATGATAAGATGAGCTATGAGTTAATTGAGTACCAAGACAAGAAAATAATTTTGTACAAAAATTTCTAGTGAAAATAGGATCTCTGTCACTTACTATAATATTTGGGTTTCCAAGAAGCTTTTGAATTGTTTCCATAAATGCAGTAGCACTTGTACTGGCTTTAAAACGATGAGATAATTCATAAAAGTGTGCATACCTGGTAGGTCTATCAAATACCACCATGATGAAACTGTTTCCTTCAGGCTTGGGTAAACTTGTGATAAAATCCATTGAGACCTCTTCCCAATGCTGACATGGAATGGCTAAAGGTTGTAACAAACCTGAGGACTTAACTATCTAAACTTTATTTTGTTGGAAAACCAAACATTCTCCCACAAACTTCTGAATATTAGATTTAAGGCCATCCCAAAAAAACTTCCTTCTTGACCCTATGGTAAGTTTTTAAAAATATTGAGTGCCCTCTTAAGGGATAAGTGTGAAATTCCAAAATAATCTTTTGTTTGAGTTGGGAATTATTACAAAGACGTAAGTGATCTTTGTACCATAATGAATTATTTTGCGAGCTAAATGTATCAAATGTACTAGGATCTTGCTGCAACTTTTGAATAAGTGACCACACCTCTTCATAATTCTTCCATTCATACCTTGCTTCAGTTATCCACTCAGGTTGGATAATAGAAATGGCACAAAGAAATTCTTCCACATCCCCATCCTTTCTTGAGAGTGCATCTACAACAACATTTTGCTTCCCTTTTTTGTATACAATTTCAAAGTCATAACCCAACATCTTTGTCACCCATTTTTGTTGCTCTTTTGAAGAAACTATTTGTTCCAAAAAGTATTTAAGACTATCATGATCTGTTTTTACCTTGAAGTGTCTTCCCATTAAGTAAGGTCGCCATTACTTTAGTGCATGTAGTATTTCCAACATTTCCTTCTCATAAATAGGTTTGTGTAAATAATTTCGTTTTATTGGATGAATTTCAAAAAGAAATGGGCCTTCCACCTTGCACTAAAACAACACCAATTCCATTTCCTGAGGCATTAGATTCCATAATAAAAGTTTTTGTGAAGTCTGTCATAGCTAAGGCCGGTGCTTGGCACATTGCCTCTTTAATATGTTCAAAGGCCTTCATTGCTTTTGGAGTCCAAGAAAGTACATCTTTATTTAGTAATGATGTAAGGGGTGCTGCTATTATCCCATAATTCTTAACAAACTTGTGATAATATCCTGTCAACCAAAGAAATCCTTGAAGATGCTTTATGGTTATGGGGATTTTCCATTCCTTAATGGATTTAATTTTGTTAGGGTCTGCCTTAACACCCTCATGAGATACAATATGACCCAAATATTCCACTTCTTTTAATCCAAAGAAACATTTGGTGGTCTTTGCAGATAATTGTTTCTCCTCCAATAGTTTGAGCACCCTATCAACATGTTGAACATGATCCTTCCAAGACTTGTTGTAGATTTGTATATCATCAAAAAATACTAACACAAATTTTCTAAGGGTTTGAAAATGGAATTCATCAAGCATTGAAATGTGGAAGGTGCATTAGTGAGGCCAAAAGGCATGAACAAAAATTCATAATGACCCTCATGAATTTTTAATGTTGTTTTCGGAATGTCTTCAGTCTTCATTATAATCTGATGATATCCTGAATGAAGATCCAACTTGGTGAAGTAAATTGCTCCATGTAATTCATCCAACAATTCATCAATGACAGGAATGGGAAATTTATATTTAATAGTGAGCTTTTTGAGCTCCCTATAATCCAGGCACATACCCCATAATCCACCCTTCTTGTGCACCGATAAAACTGGAGCAAAGAAAGAACTTTGACTAGGTTGAATTATACTAGCCTCTAGCATTTCTGCAACCATACCTTCAATTTCTCTCTTTTGGGCATAAGGATATTTGTAAGGCTTGATGTTTGGAGGAACACTTCCTAGAATCAAATGAATAGAATGATCATGATCACAAATAGGTGGGAGGACTTTGGGAGTCTCAAACACCTTGGAACTATTGTCCAATACTTTTGGAGATCTAGAGAAATAAATTATTTTCATGTTTGAACCTTTAGTGAGCACAGTTGTGCAATTACACCCCGTTTTTATTTCTTTAGAAGCTTTGTCATGCCATTAGAGCTGATTATCTTTCTTGGTTTCCTTGTGATACCCCTTAATTCAACTTCCTTTCCTTCCCAAAAAAAAATCAAGAAAAGCTCTTGAAAATTGAAAGTTATCGTCCCCAAAGATTATAACCATTGGACTCCTAGTACAAAATCAACACCATCCATTGGAATGGAAAGCATTGGAATATTCAATAAATATTCCCCCATGGTTAGCTTGATATTATGGCACTTTCCAGATCAATTTATAGTTCCTCCATTTGCAACCATCATTTGACACTCTGATGCTGGATATAGGAAGCAATTCAATTCTTTGGCTATCTTACAATGAATAAAATTATGGGTACTACCTAAATCAATCAACACTATTACCTTTTTCTTCTTGATACATCCTTCTATCTTGAGAGTTTGAGGAGTGGTAATTCCTACCAATACATTACAAGATATGTTCGAATTCATTTCTTCTTTCTCTGCAGTTGGTTCCTAGTGTATATCCTCCTCTTTTTATGTTTCTTGTTTCTTTTCTTCCTCCTCTTCACAATCTATGTAGAATAATTTCTTCTCGGCAAACTTATGAACTTTAGCGTATTTTTTATCACAACTATAACAAAGCCCTTTTTTTATTTTTTCATCCAATTGTTGTGGTCTCAACCTTGTAGGTTGTGGAAGACTAGGAGCAGCAACACTTCCATTTGTATAGTTGTGACTAGTAGACTTCCTTATTGCCATAATTTTTCTTTCAAGTTTTCTTGCCACCCTGATTGTCTTCTCCAATGAATAAGGTTCCCAAAACAAAACCTTGTGTTGGATGATATCTTTTAAATTCCCTATGAAGACATAAATCCTATGCTCCTCTGGAATATTGGTTACCCTAATATTCAATTTTTGGAATTTTTCAATGTGCTCCACCATTTAACCCTTTTGTTTGAGATTTATCAGTTAGCTAAAGAAGGTGTTCTCTTTGTATATTCACAATGTGCTATCATTTTCTCCATAAAAATTGATGAGGTGACAACTAGTTTACGAGATAGAATCCATCTATACCATACAAACTGATTGGGTTCTAAATATAAAGATTCAATACGTACCTTTTGTGAGGGTTCCACGTCTTGTAGATTAAAATATTGCTACATCTGTAGTATCCATGTTACCGGATCCTTTCCATAAAACTTCCTCGTATCTATCTTTATAATGCGATGGTTCTTAAACCCACATTGGAGTCTCGAAAATGATAATTCACATTTCTTTTGTCCTCATCATGATTTTCATGATTACCTTGTCACCACCTTGAATCCTTTCTTGCAACAACTTTGTCAACCCTTCCAACTTGACATTCATCGCATCCATATCTACTTTAAAAATCTCCATGTTTCCTTTTATACCATCCATGTCACCTTTTATATATGCTTTTAAACCATCCATATCCCATTTTAGTTCATCTTTGATTTCTCTTTGTGAGAGATAAATTTGTTGAACTTGGTCCTCTAATTTTGATATATCATGCTACAATTCTTCCTCTTCATTCGTCATAGTAGAGATTTCTGAGGGCTTAATGGGTGTATATTTTTTTGGTTAGGATGAATTTTAGAACCCAATAATGATATATATTCTTCAATATTCCATTTTAATCACTTCAAACTTATTTTTCAAGAAAATGTCATGCCATTAAAAAAAAACACACACCTTTTTCTTGCCTTTAGGAGCTTGATCTTTAAATTATTGTAACTCTAGAGTTTTGGATATCCAAGATCTAAAATTAGTTCTTGTAGTACCCCTCTGAGTCTTCTTTCCAACTCTATAAGTAAAAACAAAATTGGATTCTTCAATATAATGTTATGTCAAATATCGCACAATGACCTGATTATGGATTGGTTCAATAGAGCGAACTTGTATGTAATTCCACGTGTTACTGTTTCAGACTTCAGCCTTGAAATTGATACAAAAAAAACCAAAATTTGTTCTATTTTTGTCATGTTTTATGAAATTCCAATCTGCTGCTTGAAGAGAAAGTTATGACGTTTTTCCCTTGGTCACTTGTTTGAGACTGCATTCTAGAGCATGAAAAAACCCTAACTTATTCAGATCGTATCTTCGAAATTATAATGCACCAAAATATGAAATTCCAGCAAAAATTTCACCATGATTTTGGATCCATGTCATCAAAATTTCAGCTTTTGAAGTTTTGTAGAAAAACGTTATAGTGAAAATTCCATGATGTCCTGTTTGAAGTAGCAAAACCCTAGAATCCAAAGCTCTAAAACTAAATGTTATGCAACCAGCTAAAAAATAGATAGATCAATTACTTAAAAATTATCCTCTTTGAGGGGAAAACCTCCCTTACATTACATAAATGAAAAATTCTTGGATGATACAAATGACAAGACCTCCTTTGTATATATAGGAGTTTAAGGGGCCACAATATAATTAGAGCCTACATAACAATAATAATGTAAGGGAACAACAATAAAAATAGTGGGATTCTATGGGGCACAACAATAACAATATAGGGGCTACATGGGCACAACAATAACAATAAGCATGCTACATTAGTATTATAGGGACCTAACGCCTTCCCTTTGCAGGCTATGACCATTAGCCTATCTACTTCTGAGGGAGAACATTTGGAAAACCCCTCAAATTCTAGTTCATATTTGAGTAATTTTTGCTTGCAAATCCAAATCTCATCAGAAATATTTAGGATTGTTGGCAAGGCATGACCCACATAAAACGATAGAAAATTTACATTTTTCAGAAAAATCGCAAACAGAACAAAATCCTCCTTAAACAATGGAACAAGGAGGAATTTGGAAACATATTATAGGGGAAACACACTCTAGACAACGAAATGGCCTCTCTCCAATAGGAAATCATATCTAATAATCAAATGGAGGAAATCAAGAATAGAGAAGCTTCTCTCACTAGGAAACTAGAGCATATTTATAAGCAAAACGGGATATATTGGAAACAAAATTCAAGGATTGGCTAGATTAAGGAGGGGAAGTGCAACATCTCTTTTTTTCACCACTATACTATACAACATTGCTCACACAATCAGATCACATCACTCCACATTGAGAATGGGAAAGTTTTAGACAAACAAGAGGATCTGGAAGGCACTCTAGTAAGCTACTACTCAGATCTACTCTCCAACCGTCAACCTCTTCATACAGAAGCCATCAATAAGATCACAAATCACAGTCCCAAGATGGTCACTAAAACTCACAACTCGGCTCTTATCAAACCCATCAGTATCAATGAGGTTATTGAAGCAATCCATTAAATGACTCATGCTAAATACCGAGGACCTGATGGAGTCATGATATCCTTATTCAAGCATTGCTAGTAATTTATCCACGTTGAGATCCTTGAAATCATAGAAGACTCAAGAGAAAATAGATGCATCCTCCGAGATTTTAATTCAACATTTTTTAGTTTGGTTCGAAAGGAGGAAAATTTGGCTTACCTTGGTAAGTTCAGACCTATTCCAATATGCAATGTCATTTGGAAACTTATTTCCAAAGTGACTTCCAATCATCTTAAATCCATTCTCTGTTGAGCCTCAAACCTGCACTTCTTTACACATCCTCTCAGCCTCCTTTTCCTATTCATTTCCTTCTTTTGCCACTCATTCCCTCCATCAAATTGCTCAAATCATTGTATTTTAGGACTTTTTACATGGTTTTCTAATTATGCTAATGATTGTGTTGTTGGTTTAGAATTTTGGTTCAAAGTGCTGCATTTCCGCAGCTCACACAGGGTTTAGCTCACACAGGGTTTCCGCAGCTGATCCCGGTTTCCACAGCCAACCCCGGATTTCACAGCTGTTTTATTAAACGATATGTTCCAGTTGTCCTCCGGGAAGAAGATCCACATGGGCAAGTTCGTGGAACCAAGGACATGGTGTGTGTCCTTCCAGCTCACCCAAATCGGTCATAAAAACCCGTGGTCAACGAGGAGGCAACTACGGTCAACAGAAGTCATTGGCGATGGCACGGATCTGCGTGTTTTGTTTTAGAGCACGTGAAGAACAGGTGGCATCTTCCTCAGCCACGAAGACAGTGGGAAACATGAATCCAACAACAGATTGAATGCCCACAACGATCGTTGCCTAAATCCAAGGACACAGCAAGATTACATGTTTTTACATAGCTGCTTGAATAGCTTAGTTTTCATTAAGTTAGTTTGCTTTCCTCTGTTATAAATAAAGCATCTTTGAACGCTGGATAGTTATCCGCTAATATGTAATTTTGAACTCCCCACCTTACTTTCTATTTTGATACATAATATATGAGAAGACTGTTTTCCATTTGAGCGTGTAACTGATCATTGAGTCGGCTGGAGTAGGCAGAGGGCCCCTGTTTACTGAAGGCCTGTCTAGTACTCTTTAATTTCCTGCATTTCTTTTTCTCATTTTATGTATAATAGTTGTAGAGAATGCCTTTGATTGTTGTGTTTTGATCATGTACAATAGCTGTATATAAATTTCGAATTCTGCTTATTTATATTTCTGCACTTTTCCATGACTGATCAGTGTGTTATGCAGGTTTCTTAAGCGTGCCCGGGACAGTTTCTTTCTTTTCTTTTTCACAACTAGTGACACTTGTGATCATCTTGTCTATGTTGCTGACCTTCCTTGTTTTGCAGCCTTTATTTCCTTAGTATCATTTCTTTAATTTGCATAATTTCTTTCTGCTTTTAGACATCAAGTTGTTTACCTATTGATGGTTTCTTCTCCATAATTTAATATCTTCATTGAGGACCAAAATATCACTTAGCACAGCTTGGTTTAGTTGCTCAAGAACTCACAATTGCTTGGCTTATTTTTAACTGTTCTCACATGATATATTCAGTTAAAAGACAAGAGGTTAAGAAGAAGTTAAAGTATTTGTGACTAGTCTTTCTTTTATGTAGATTTACTTCAGTTTCACATTGCTTAGTTTTTATTTTTAGCTAGATTTGAACATTTTCTTGTAGCAGCAGAGATACTGAGCCAATGTCATTAGTCTTTTATTTGATGCCTTTATTTTCCTTTAAGAGTTGATTTCATTTCAGTTGTTTTTCAAGCTTTCTTATAGAATACTTTTAAGTTATAAGAAATCATTTAAAGCTCATCACAATCTCACACACTTCACTTGCTTTATTTCATTTCCATCACATTGCAGTAGGAGAGATATACTTGAAAACAAACTTAAAAAGTTAAAAACGACAAAAGCTTAAGAAACAGTTGCTTAAGTACATACAGTGCACCTCACTTCATCAGCTTACGAGCCCCAGGTTGACATTTAAAAGTTGCAATTTAGACATCACTAAATTGACCAAACATTTTGGCGCCATTGTCGGGGAAGTGAAAATTAGGTAGTCAATTCTTAAAAAAAAAAAACAAGAAAATTTCAAGGAAGGAAAATTGATAACCTCTCAAAGTATGCTCTCCTCTTGCACCTAGAGTGATCTGGAGGATCAGAGAAGAGAAAATTTATTGGTTTAATAGTTTCTTGAGTATGCTCTCTTCTTGCATCTAGAGTGACCTAGAAGATCAGAAAGAGAATTATTAACCTGACTTGAAGAAAAATAAAAAAATGATATGCATAGAGCAAGAGATTCTAGGGGAAGGTTTTTAGCTAGAGCCAAGAGTTCAATTTTTACAACTCCATCTACTCCAAGAAATAGGCAAGGGACACCTCCATCATCTCCAACTCATACTCCTAGCTCTAGGATTCCTGGAATTCAAGAAGCAGTAGTTGACTCTCCCACACCATCTATTGAATCCGAATTAGAAAGAGATCCTTTCCTTCCTTCTACGGGGAGATAGATTGTAATTGAAGAAGTAGAATCACCTGAGGAAGAGGGAGAAATTCCTCCTCATTCACCCTTGGTAGAGGAACCAGAGAACTCTGAGGTCTCTGAAGAAACTACCATGGCAGAGGAAGGAGCAACCGGACTTGGTAGAGGTAGAGGTAGAGGTGGAGGAAGAAATAATGGAGGAGGTAGAGGTAACATTGGAGGAAATAGGAATGAAGACAACTCATTCGGATTTCCTATAGTCGATGATGACTCCCGAGCCTCAATGAAAAACATTTCGCCATCTGTCCTCCCAAACATCCATGGATTAAGAAATGGGAACCCTGAAACATTTCTATTTGAGTTTGAGGTCGTGTGTCGAACTTATGATTATCTGGAAGACGCTCAAAAACTCAA
>APFE030572984.1:0-14489 GCA_000404065.3 Pinus taeda
AACCTCTTCGCTATGCAGGCACCAACCTGCTCTTGCCATTGTTCTACTATTTCATGCAAGTTTAAAACTAAAAACAGAGGTATACAATAATACAAGTAAAATACCAACTATGGTTGTTTGCAGATTCAACTTTTGAACTCTTTCTTTTGTGCTCGCATGCAACATGTCTTTTCTTGCTTCTCGCAGCAACACTTCCTCTATGCTTTTCCTCGTATGTCAAGGGCTCTCTACTGATTTCTCTTTAGCACTACCCTTGGAATTCTCCACACAGAAATATCCCTACACTTGTTGTTGTATAACATAGTGTCCTCCTTGGTGCCTCAACCTCTCTGTCTCAACACTTCCTCTCACACTAAAGAACGCATGCAATATGCTCAAATGCCACCTTCTCCATTGTAGGCGATGGTTTTTTTCCACTGAGGCACTCTGCGCAAGGAAGCCTTTGTTATCTATCCTTTAGCTTCCCAACTGTAATTAGGCATGGCTCCCCTCTCCACTACTACATCCCATGGTAGTTTCTTGTCACGTTACTCAAACAATGATGAACCTTGCAGTTCTTCACCATCCAACTGTGTAGAGATCCATGCTATGAATTTAATTCTCAGGTGACTACACACTTCTTCGAGAGTCCCATTCTCATGTATCGCTCCACAAATCTTGATAGTTCACAGAGATGACCTCTCTATTCTCATTTATCACAGCATTCGTGCATGCGAGGCAACCCGTATTCGTCTCTGTCAAAAATGTCATCCTCGATTTCTTATCACATAGTCTTCTATAAGTTTAGCCCCTTTCAATGATCAATTCCTCTGAGCCTGTATTCAATTTCACAGTTTTCGACTCACACATCCTTTAACTCGTTGTACTGCATTATCGAAGAAACTCCACATCGTAACTTCAAAAAGGTAGAACGTTACCATATTTATCCACTCTGATATCCTTATCTCCTTGAGCATTTCTCCTCCTAGAACCGAGAGTTGTTACTTGCATCTTATCTTGTAGGTTTTAAGGTGTTTTGCTTCTGCTGGGAGCCAATCTTCCTTCTCTAACTGCTCTGCGCCCTTGCTTCTTTGGTTTCTCAAGACCGAGAGCCAACCTAATATCAAAATCCCCTTTCATCGTAACTTTTCCAAAACCATCTGTACTAAAGTTACAGGGTCCTCATTCTATGATATGCCAACCTTTAATATGATGTCATCACTCCACATGGCGGCTTCACAGTGATGACACGTATCACCCAAATCTGACACATTAGGGTACCCAATAACATTGAATCAACATGTTGTGTGCCCTGTCGTACTGCCACATCATGCTGGCATTAGATGGCACTTCAACTTCACGAAGCCAATCTTATGTCGCCATGTGTCCTACCAGAGGAGAGAGAAGAGGGCCCATAAAACCTTGGTTCTACAACAAAATTCTTTGTTAATCTTATTCGACATTCCTTAGAAATTTTAGTACTATCAGGACTACTTGAATTCATAACTTCTTAGAGTACCTCAATTAATAAGTTTCGATATTCCAATGTCCCATTCCTTCGATATTCCAATATTTCAATGCCTCGGTGCTTCCTATATCCCAAGATTCCAAAACTCCGATGTGCCACATACTCTAATTCTTCGATGTTTTGATATCCAATGTGCTGATCTCTGGGGTTCTAATATCTGATATGCCTAGTATCCTGATCACCGATATCTCGATATCCGATATGTTGACCTCTGGGGTTTCAATATTCCTTCATTCCTTAGGCTTCAAATCCCTGGACTTCGGAAGATCATATCTTTTGGTCCAAGAAACCATTTTTGGACTTTTGAATATTTGGAAAACTATTTTAGAGCACATTTCATTGAATAGGGTCTGATGTAGGTTTTGAGTCCATTTACTACTTATGGGATGAATGCAAACTTTCTACTCCTTGACTCTTCTACTTTGTGCTTGGACAACTAAACTCTCAACCACCATAGTGATCATTTATGGCTTCCTTAGTAAGCCTACTACTGTGATGATTCTCTACATGAAGCTTGGAACTATCACAGGGATCCTCCTGAGCCATGCATTTCTTGTAGTACACATTCTTGCTAGGTTGGTTGATATCAGTGCTAACATACATGCCAATACTAACACAACCACAACCAATTGTCCAACATAAAGGTCATGTTTTGAACAACTGGAGTCACGTTTTTCAACTTCATGTACCACATTAGTGCATGGTCGCTAAATATTACTTCCATGTATGCAATATTTGTGGCCCCATATTAGACCTGCTTGACTTTCTAAACAGCCTCACACAAAAACAAATGTTGTTATGGGTCCTCAGTCCCAACACCGTGAAACATGGGCATCCACAAATCTACGCCTGCCATGGTAGCCTTGTGATACTCCCTGATGAGGTACTACCTCTTGCGCTTTTTATATCGGTAGAAAACTTTACGTTTGACTAATCACCATTATGAGTTTGGACACCTTGTGTCATCCCTTCTAGCACTAGACCAATCCCACTACTACTAATATTTAGTCCTTCCTGACTTCAATTAACTTCCACATTAGTTGTATCAGTGCATTGAGTGCTCAGCTCTTGGTCTGTAGATGCACCTGGGACCGTGGGCTCAACACGAGGCATGGTTTGATTCTACGATTTTGGTTTTGAATCTTCTACATTATGTGGAATTATTTTTTCTCTCTCTCCATCCTCTATTTGCGTCTTTCTGAACTCCATTCCCTTATAGCTCTAGTCACTAGCGCTACTCTATGTCTTATAATGGACTCTCTTAGCCTCTCCATCTAGGCTCCTTATTCTGGCAGGAATCAACTCTAACCAACCTCCTCCTGCATTACTCTATGAGTGCCTCCTCCCACTCATCAAAGTGCCATCCTCATAAATCTCTTCCTCCATCCTTTCCATTTTCCCTTTATATGCGCAGTCCCCGGCCCATTATCAACCTCCCTATATTTCTTTTTCTTATCTCCTTCTCTGCCCATCATACCATCTCCCAAGTCTCCCCCACTTCCCCTTCCAAGCGGGTGGCTTAGTTTCTCATGGTGTCAAACTCCAGAGGCAAAACATCGTGGTCATACAACATAATCTTTATTAACAATGATATTGACCTTATTAATATTCCTCTTAGTTCCTTTAGAAATTTTCGTTTCATTGTAGTATAGGACATTGTCGCTTCTATTACAAACTCAACAATATATCCTTCAAAAACACTTTTGAACCAGAAATCAATAGCTCAATATGTCTTATTACTCACCGCTTTAAGTTGATTTACTTTTCCTCCACGTCCATTTCCTTCACGTATGATATCGATATGTCAGATTGTTTTCCTTCAACCACTAAACCCACTTCGTCAAGATATTAGGAAACTCTTCGAAAAAAACTTCATAGAAGTGATCAACACGTACTTCTATAACCGTTTCTTTGCACTCTAGTTCTTTCCTCCTAATTCTTTCATGAAAAACCGCACAACTTTCATCTAAACCACCATATAATTTCCTCCTTCATTGGGTCCTAGAGTTTCCACATTCCTATAAGACAATCACATCATACAACCATCCTTATCCCAACAAAATAAACGATGTTGAATAATTCCACATAATATCTGTCTGCATGGTAATTAATTAGTGTCTATTGTTCTTGCGCGTACATTTTACATTTCTTCTCGAGAGATATTTACTTATATGTTAATTGGTCGCACAAATTTTTAATATTTGTATCTATTTGCTATATTGTTGCAAAGAATAATTCCACGTAAAAATCTTTCTATGGTACTTAATTGTTGTGTATTACTGTGGAAAATGCACAACTTTTTATTATTTGTATCTATTTGCTATATTGTTGCAAAGAATAATCTAATTTTTTTCTATACTTTTATGGTAGTATATTATTATGGAAAATTTTAAGGGTTAATATTTATAGGTGGGTTAATATTCTAATTATTTTTTAAAATAATATTTATCAATTTTTATTTTTTTCTAAAATTGAATTTGCCTAAATTTTTATAATATAAAATTAATTTATTTAAAAATTTGTCACACACTAAAATTATATAAATTTTGAAAAATTCACAAAAATATTGCCAAAACTTTTATAATTTAAATATTAAGATTAATAAAATTGACCAAAATTTGAAAACTTTAAGATAAATATTTATATCCTTAAAATTTTCCTTTGTGTATCTTTTCTACTAAGGGTTATTAAACATTTTATGATATATAAAATGAGATACAGGAATTGTCTAGTAATCTGTCTGTGCCTATCGGTTCGTTGGTCACTTAACAATTCTAGTTTTTCGCTTCGCCACCGTGTAAGATTCTATATCAAGGATATCTTTGCAATCCATGGAATAGTATCTACTTTTGATAAAGAATCGAATTGAGGATGATTGTGAACCTCAGTCCCTATCCATCACACCATCCTCATAACATGTGCGATTCTTTGGATGTTGACTTCATGCAATCGATTCTGCCAATTTTTCAAGGATTCTTTCGAATTTGAGTTGTAGTATCCAATGTTGCACCAACGCAACACAATTTCACCTGTAGGATTTACATATTCATCCCACTAAGTTGTGACATTATAAATATTATCAAGTTCCTCCCGAATAAGCTCACCTTTCATTGGCTTGACATATTGGTCTCCTTCATGCGGATCTAGTGGCATGATTACTCAGATACCTACACATTTGAAGATCATTTGCCTTTTATTTAGATCAATAATTACTTGGTTATCAAAGGTCCAATCGGTCGCTAAAAGAGTCAGATAGGGATTGGTATCATCCATGATCTTGATCACCTTGAAATCAGTTGTTCTTAACACCTCGTCGATGTCCACTAGTACTCCTGATAATAATCCAATAGGAAAAATTTGATATTTGTTGGCCAATTTGAGCTGAATTAGAGACCAAGTCATCTTCAGCTTCCCCATCACTTCCCATGTTATTTTTGGTAGAATATTTACATATGATCCTAGGTCCAAAATGATGTTGTACATATCGTATTATCCAATCACAAGGGCTTCACTCAATGAAACTAAACATATCACATGCATTTGTGGCATAGTAAACAATACCCTTAATTTGACTACATATTGGAAAAATACCTCTAAAAATCACATTATTTAGCTGCAACCAATACAAACCCAACACCATCCCAATTTAAAAACCCTCTAATTTCACTAGATATTATATGTATCGATTTTTTCATTAACAATTTTTATACCCCTTTATATTTTTTCATTATGTTTGAACTCCATTTTTTATACCTGCCAATATAAAAACACTTTACCCCCATATTATATACTCAATATATTATGTCATTTTTTCCTCAGTATATATCCCTCAATATGAACGCACATGTTATGGTATTTCTCCCCTAGTGAAGACCATCAAAACAAAATTATTTGCTAGTTCTCTTCCTGCAAGCTACTTTATTCACAACCCTTGTTGAAATTCACGTGGTAGTCTCCTTAGATCTGCTAGCACACTGTTGCACCATCCTCCTAAATTTATTTAAGGCCTGGGGATATTTTACTAGCTCTAAGCAACTTTGCACCAGACTCTAACCTAGATACATTATTCTCCTTTGATTTCTATTTATACTAGCATCAAATATCTTTGGCATAACCACTTCACTCCTAGATTCCATCCTATCCCATTCTTCCGCAAATATTTCTTGCGAAACCTCCTTATGCGTGGTATTTTCCTGAACCAAATTGAACTTCAAAGGAGGTTCAGGGGATCTTCTTACCCATTGAAGTTGTAATGTTTGGTGTCTTGTAACATCCACTCTTATCCTAAAACCTCGCCATGTTATCTCTCCTACCTATTTCCAAGTCCTATGTAGCTTGATGGCTATCATCTATACATTAGGCCCATTCATTTCCTACCACTTAGCAATCGAATGGGAAAATTATCCATCAAATGATCTAATGATTTACAATAGATACAAGTACAACAAAGTTTGGTGCAATCTTGGGCCAAGTGTTCCATACCTAGGCTCGTTAAATCAATTTGATGCAATTTTCATCCCTTTGATCCCATGCACTTCAAATCAATCAAATGTGCACTCACACATTAGCTCCAACACATAGCAGTGATGGATGTCATGCCCCATTGGCTTGTAAAAGTCACAAAATAGAGTATGGGCCATGGCTTCACACTTTTGCATCATCAAGAAACTTGACAGTATGTGGCCCCATAACCAACAAATATCGCACCACATTCGTCTTCCTTGCGCAAGTGGCTTTCATGCACCAATCACCATGTTGTCAGTCAACAATGTATATTCATTCCTATGGTGACCCTTTGTTCGACAGATGGTGCACCATACTTCCTCCCTGTTTTCCTTCCCCTTGGTCAGGTCTTAAAGTCTGGAAGTTAACACAACCAACTACGAAATTTTGTGTACTATATATCATTTATAGATGACTTCTCAAGGAATGCATGGATATATTTCCTTGGGAAGAAATGTGAAGTCTTTGACAAGTTTAAAGAATTTAAGGCTCTAGTGACTACACAGAGAAGAAGATAAAGGTGTTGAGGATAGATAATAATAGAGAGTTTTGAAAGAAGGAATTTGAAGAGTTCTATAAGAAGTGTGGTATAGCATGGCAAAAGACTACTCCATACACACATGAGAAAAATGGAGTTGTAGAAATAATGAAAAAGATATTGATGGAAATGGCAAGAAGCATGCTCAATGGTGTCGAGTTAGGACATGAATTCTTGGTAGAGGCGATGGAGACTGCATGTTACCTGGTCAATAGATCACTTTCATTAGCATTGGAGGATAAGACTCCACAAGAGGTATGGACTGGTAATAGACATTCTCTTTCACATCTAAGGGTATTTGGATGTGATGCATATATACATGTTGTAAAAGAGAAAAGAACAAAGTTGGATAGTAAATATGAAAAGTGCATATTTATTGGGTATAAGGATGGTTTAAAAGGTTATAAGCTTTGGAACCCAAAACCAAGGAAGGTTGTGTACAGTCGAGATGTGGTTTTTATAGAGGTGAAAGATGTTATTAAACATGAAGCCCTACCAAAGGAACCTGAGAAGATAGAGTTTGAGCTAAAGGAGGAAGAATTATACTCTACAGAAGAGGGGGAATCAGAAGATGAAGAGCCATAAACTATGGCTATGAGAAGATTAGTTCGAGAAAAAAGGTAGCCAGAAAAGTATAGTCCATTTTTTTTCTGTTCAAATTTTTCTTTATCTATCACTAATTATGATCCCAGAACTGTGAGGGAAACAATAGATTTAGAGGATGGAAAAATCTAGAAAGAGGCCATGGTTGGTGAAATGGCGTCTTTGCACAAAAATGAGCCTTGGGATCTGATGGAGTTACCGACTAGAAGGAAACCCATTGGTAGCAAATGGGTGTTTAAGAAGAAGATGAATGAAAAAGGAAAGATGGAGAAATAAAAATCTTGGTTGGTAGTTGTTTGGTCAATTTAGTGTGTCCTAAATTGCTGCATTAATTATCAATCCGGGATTCGTACGCTGATGAAGTGTGGCGCACTATATGTGCAAAATAACCTATTTTTTACTTTTGTCATTTTTTATTTTTATTTTGTTTTGTGGTTTTTATCTTTTTTGTCTCCTAATGTGAATGGAAATTCTATCTTTGAGTCTGAAGAAAACTCTAGAAGGCAAGTATGGATATAGATTTTAAGGCAATTCTGTCCTCTATAGTGATTTCTAGATCTTAACGCTCCAGAGGGTCTTAGAACATACTAATGATGAAGTTAATACAAGAACAAAAAAATGAAAATGTGCTGCTACTTAAGTCAAACAAGAAATGAACTATTGATCATGAAACCATTATCCCTGCTGTTGTCTAAATAAAAAATGAATTAAGCTACTGCACTCAAACAAATTAAAAATTGCAATCTAATAAAAGTAAAATCAAATCACACAATTCATACTCTGATCCCTCGCCAGTTAGTCTAAGCTATGGCTTTCGGAGGTAATCATCAATAACTTGAGCAATCTGATATCTAATTGCAAAAAAGTAAAATTAAAATCAAATCACATCAATTCATAGTCTGATCCCTCGGTAGGTAGTCTAAGCTATGGCTTTCGCAGGTAATCATCAATAACTTGAGCAATCTAATATCTAATTGCAGAAAAGTAAAACTAAAATCAAATCACATCAATTCATAGTCTGATCCCTCAACAGGTAGTCTAAGCTATGGCTTTCAGAGGTAATCATCAATAACTTGAGTAATCTGATATCTAATTGCAGAAAAGTAAAACTAAAATCCAATCACATCAATTCATAGTCTGATCCCTCACCAGGTAGTCTAAGTTGTGGCTTTCGGAGGTAATCATCAATAACTTGAGTAATCTGATATCTAATTGCATAAAAGTAAAACTAAAATCAAATCACATCAATTCATAGTCTAACCCCTCGCCAGGTAGTCTAAGCTATGGCTTTCGGAGGTAATCATCTATAACTTGAGCAAGTTGATTTCTAAACTATCTAACAAAGAAAATGAACTAAACTGAAATCAACAAAACAAAACTGGAATTAAAAAAAAAACTAAGAAAAGCAAGTCAGCAGAAGACTGATTCCATGTCACTAGTTTTTGCAAAAGGAAATGTGTAAAAGTGCTCGGGCATACTTCTATCCTGAAACGTACACACACACTGATCAACATTAACATTAATATACCAAGCTTGTAAAATCATGAACACGAGTGAAGTGTTAATATCATAGCAAAAGAAATATACACAAGTGAATAACTATGGAATATATGCAATGGAATTAAAGAAACATTACATAAAATTGTACAACAATAAAAGAACAAAACCTCAGTGTGCAGGGGCCCTCTGCACAGCCTCGATCAACAGGCTATCAACCAAGAATTATGCTCACGCAATCATGTAAAAACAAAGTCTTCTTTTATATCTCAAAACAGCGTTATCACAGTGGGACTAGTGTCACGGCCAAGCAACTTAACACTGAAATTACATAAGCAAAAAGACTAAGAACTATGCGTATAGAAACACGTATTTATAACAAAAGCTTTATAATTGTTTTCCTATGAAACTACGTTGACAGAGGACACGTAAAAGACACCGTCCATGGATTTAGCATCATGGTTGTCGAGATTATGCAATCTATTGAAACGACTGTTGGATTCACATCATGGTCAGCCTACAGGTGTCAGCGTGCCTCTAGAGATCTAGAAATGGCCATGAATACTTCTGTGGTTGAAAACAGAGTCCAGCTGCCGTCGAACTCCTTCATTAGACCATTCTTTGACCACCGTTGACCACAACTTTCTTTGACGAATCCGGCTAGACCAATAGGACCTGATCCATGTCTAGGTCATTTCTAGCTTTCCCATGTGTTTGGTTTTGTCGGATGACACCTGCAACCTGGAGTTTAACAAAAACGGTTGTGGAAAGTTGAACCAGCTGCGGAAAGTGGCTGCATTCCGCAGCTCATAAGAAAAAATCTAATTCAAATAGCAAACACAAAGACATAGTTAAAAAACCACTTTAAATTCTCTTTTATGATTAATATGCAATGATGTTGATAGCTTAGGAGGTCTAGGTGAATGGAAAAAGTCTAGGAAAGTGTGTAGGAGAGATGCAAGTTCAGGGCTCAACATACCCCCACTGTGAAGGTGTTGCATGTCCCCATGCAACCAAAACTTTGACCATCTTCCCTTTAGTTCATGTGCTCTGAGACCTTTTCCAGCACATCCAACCCTCTTCTCCTCTTTCTTGGTACTGCTAACATCCTAGGCTTCCTCATCAAGCATCTGAATTTGAGGTTGATAAGTGCTCTACTCAACCTCCTGCACTTTTTCTTCAATTTCTTGTTCTTCTTCTGCCATAGCCCAAGATGTAACATGGTGTTGTCGTGAATGATCTTATCCAATCTACTTTGTTCCTTTAATGTTTCATTCTCTCTCTTGATGTGTCTATTTAAGACCTCAATTTCAAAAATTTCTTGTTTCAGTGATTGGATTAGAGTTTCTTGTGCTGCAATAGGCAAGGTAGATGAAGTGCTTAGACCTGTGGTTGTCTTCTCCAAGGATTCTATATAATCATACATCTCTTGCTGATTCGGGTCTACCTCAGGTGTAGTTTTTCTTGGGCTGACCCCAAAATCCTGTTTAAAAGGACTGATCTCCAAATCTGGCCGAGAAGGACTCATGTCAAAATCTGGTTGAGAAAAAGGAATATGGTGTGGGCTTTGGCTAGGAGGAATTGCTGGAGGCTTTTCCGGTGTTTCCCCTCCTAAATCAATAAAGTGGGGCCCTTTGGTTTGTACTGTCCTTAATTTCCCTTTAAGCCTGGAGCTTCTCCTTAAATGTTGTGGACTAGTGTCTTCTTCCTCCATGCTCAGTTTTTCTTTTTCTTTCTTCTTGGTTGCAGCTGATTGTTCCTGAAGATAAGCTAGTCTTTTAGATAGTGTTTGGTGGTCTTCTTTTTGGGAAGGATCTGGGATTTGATATACAGCTTCTATGTTTCTTTTCCCTTTTGGTTTTCTTTGCTCCTTATCCTCAGTTCTCTCCTTCCTACTTTCAGGCAGCTTATCTTCTTGATTAATTTCTTTGGCTATGTTGGTAGGAGTGTCTTGAATTCTTACACTGGTTTTCTTCTTCCTACTCTTCCTTGCTGAACTGCTCTCTGGTGTTTCAGGGGGATCTTGAAAGAAATTTCTAACCAAACATTGTTCCCGGGTGTCCTTATCTTTTAACTATTTTTCAATTAAAATTTTCACAAGCTCGTGATGATACAGATGGGGTTCTACATCCTCCAAATTCTTTTGGACAGTTACAAACATCTTTTCAAACTATTTAGTAAAAAGTAAGGCAGATTGAGGGTTTGATTTTCTAAGACATTCATTAGCAACCGGGTGTGATACATATACATTGACCCAAAACGTCCTTCACAGGTAATGAACTTTTGAATAATCAACAATAAACTAGCCCACTTCTCTTCTAAAGCATAGACAGGGATTCCTCATTTGAAAATAGTTACATCCACACCTGGATTGCGTAGGATAACCCTCCAAGTCTTCTCGTCAAAGCTCTTGTTTTTGAGCCAGCGTTCTCCCTCCTGTGGGAGTTTTGTAGCAGCTGCTATAGATGCCTCGGTGACTATAAACTTGAGGTCTCCAACCTCAACCTCCATACCATCAAAAGACCTCTTAAAAGTATTTGTAATTTCTTTGTTGTAGCCCTTGAAATTTTGAATGAACCGTAGCCACCGTGCCTTCTTCAGTATGTTTTTCAATTGTGGGTACCCCTCCAAAAACTTGGGCCCTTTCGGTTCTGCCCTCAACAACAGACCCATTCTTTCCTTCTGTCTTAAAATACGTATGCATGAGGAAGGGATAAGCGGAGGTGAGATGGTTGGGTTAGCGGGAGTGAACAGGGTTTATGGAGAGAAAAAAAAAACAGTGACTGTAAATGAAAAATAGAGAACAGGTAGCGGGAGTGAATTCACGGAATGGAGCGGAGGCTTATGTGAACAAGGTGGAAATGAAACTGTGACTTCAATAGAATAGTAGGGGAGTAAAGTGAACCTGACAGAGTTTAAAACTGAATGGCTACGAAGTAGACGTAAACGTGCTCATGAAATGGCTACGGAATTTGTACGGTGGAGAAGAGCCGTGATCAAATCGACCACGTCCCCATGATTACAAGTGGAGTTTCAAAGTACAACCAAACACGAGTTAAATCCGAGGGCTAATCATGAGGCCATTTGAAAAATAAATGCACAGTTCGTGGAGGAATCATAGGTCGTGGAACGGTTATGGAGGCTATCAATGCCAGTCATTGCATATAGTGGAGCTATGGTTTCATAACTATGTAAAAATGTGCTTTGAATGCTATTTGAAATAAATTTCTACTCATACCTTGGAATTTTTGCCACTTTTTGTCCATTAACCTTTGATCAGCTGCTCCTTGTTGATTCTTTTCGATGCCTCATGTCTTCATAATATGTCCTCGGTCATACCTGCATTTGATTTTTATTATTTTTAACTATCATCTAACTTCCAATGTTGAATGACAGGGTGCTAGCTGTGGAAATAACAACTAGCTGCGGAATTAGTTTGTAGCTGCGGAAACAGGATTCAGCTGCGGAAACTGATACAATGATCTCATGACTAAATGGAGATGGATAAATGATGATTGAGTGAATGAAAACAGGTCATGAAAATACTTTTATTGGCGGAATGAAATGAGATGAAATGGGTGGAGTGGAATGAAATGAAGTGAAGTGGAGTAGAATGAAGGAAAGTGACATGAAATTGTGGAATGAGAGAGCGATTTGTTTTTGGAAAATATAGGGCATCAGAAGATTCCGATTTTCGCCCTGTATTTTCTGTATAAGACTGCCAATCTGTGATTGGTTTTCAGGCTTATACAATTATTATTTTATTTTTTTAATAGAAATAGGAAAAGATCAAGAACTAGGCTGGTGGAGAAGAAGGATTCTTCTTCACCAGCCTTATTGTAGAATTATCCTAAAAGATTTTGACAAATTCCTCCTTTGAGAGTGGCTTATGATAGATCTTTAATCGGTGACCATTCACAATAAGAGGGGTTTGAAATTCATCAATGGTTTTGATTCTTACCACTCCGTTGCTAAAGACTTTGTCAATCTCATATGGCCCAAGCCAATGAGTCTGAAATTTTCCTTTGAAGTTTTTAAACTTGGAATCAAATAGCAATGCCCAGTCTCCTTCTTGAAACTTTTCTCTTTGATGTATTTTTCATGCCACTTAGCTCTTTGATATTGAACTAGATCAGTTCTTAGGATTGCTTCTTGTCTGATCTCATCTAGTTCATTCAACTGCTCCATTCTATGTTTTTGGGCTTCTGATAGATCCATTCCCAATTGAACTACCATCTTGAAATTTTTAACTTGGAACTCAATGGGGAGCAGGACTTCTTTCCCATAAACAAGTTGATAGGGAGAATGTCATGTTGCATTCCTCCATGTCTTTCTGTAGGCCCATAAGGCTTCAAGAAGCCTTTCTGCCCAATCTATTCTGTGTAGATGAGCAATTTTGGTAATGATGCCTTCAAGAACTTTGTTTGTGGACTCCACTTGACCGTTTGCTTGCGAATGGTAAGGAGTAGATTTTATGTGCTTGGCTTTGTATTCTTCCATCAGCCTCTCCACCATGTTGGATGTGAATTGGCTTCCCTGATCTGTCACAATTTCTCTTGGAACACCAAAGTGAGTAAAAATATCCTCATAAAGAAAACTAATAACTGAATGCTCAGTAGCAGAAAATAATGCTTTGGCTTCTACCCATTTAGTGACATAATCAGTACATACCAATATATACTTTTTTTGTTTAGATGGTCGATCAATAGGTCCAATGAAGTCTAAAGCCCATTTTTCAAAGGGTTCGATGAGTACCTGTGGATGTAATGGCATTTCATTTGAAAGGGTAGGTTTTCCTACTCTTTGGAAGCTATCACACCTTTTGACATATTGTTTTGCATCTTTGAAAAGGGATGGCCAATAATATCTCAAAGAGAGGATTTTATAAGCTGTCATTTTCTCAGTAAAGTGTCCACCACATGGTTCATCATGACATGCTTTGAGGATATTAGGCATTTCATCTTCCCTAACACATCTTCTGATCACAAGATTTGGCCCTGTTTTAAACAAATCGTTAGAAATCCATGAATATTTTGAACTCTCTTGAATAATCTTTCTTCTTTCACCAGAAAATAAATGTGGAGGTAGTTTCCCTGTAACCAAATAGTTAGCTATATCTGCATACCAAGGAGTCTTATTAGTTACTGCAAATAAATATTCATTAGGAAACTTGTCCTCTACAGGAGAATCTTTTTTAGTATTATGAATCCTAGACAAGAAATCAACTATTGTATTTTGTTTTCCTGGTCTATCCAACACATTGATATTGAATTCCTGTAAAAGTAGGAGCCACCCTGTAACTCTGCCATTAATAACAAGTTTGTTCATTAGATATCTAATTGCAAAATGATCAGTATGAACAAAAATTTCATAGCCTCTTATATAATGTATGAACTTATTGATTACATGAACAACAGCTAAGAACTCTTTTTCAGTCACAGTATAGTTCAACTCAGTTGGAGTTAAATTTTTACTGGTATAGTAAATGGCATAAGGAACTAGATCTTTTTGTCCCAACACAGCCCCTAGAGCTGTATCTGAAGCATCTGTAGAAATATGGAAAGGAAGTTTCCAATTTGGTCCTCTCAAGTTGGGTGCTTCAGATATTATTGTTTTCAAAGTTTCAAATGTTGATTGGCAATCAGGATCCCATTTGAATTCACAGTCTTTTGTAAGCAGTTTGAAGAGTGGAGATGCTATTTTGGTAAAGTTTTCTATAAATCTTCTATAATATCCAGTAAATCCCAGAAAAATTCTAACATATTTTTGACAATTTGGAATAGGCAACTTGGAGATGACTTCAACTTTTGATCTATCAACTTTAATCCCATCCCCTGAAAT
>APFE030572986.1:0-15629 GCA_000404065.3 Pinus taeda
TAATTAAATGGTTGAGTTTTGAAAACTAATTTTAGATCTATCTAATTTCTAGTAAGTATATTTGTCTAGTAATTTATTTTAATTATTAAAATTAAATATAGTATTATATAGTAATTTATTTTAATAACTTGAAATTAAATATAGTATTATATTGGGTATTGTAAATATTAATAATATATATATTTATTTAATTAAATAGATAAATTTAATATCTAACCCTTTTCTGGTTTATTTTTACCCAGTTTATTTGTTTCCGTAGATATAATAATAATTATAAAATAATAATATTATTTTAGGTTTGACTGGGGTCCTTAGTTGAAAAATAGCCGTTAGTCTTTCTAGCCGTTGGAGTCTCTGCTCAGTCTATTTAACACGCTGAACTGATCTGTATCTTCATCTTGTCCTGACGATGAACCACACTAGTTGGTTCGAAACGCGTCGACAAATAATCAATTATGTGATTTTGGCAAAAATTTCTAAACAAAAGAAAATATATGATAAATGTTATAAGCTAAATGAAATTAAAGTTATGGATAAATAACAATGATTTATAAAAGTAGTATAAATAGCTAAAACTTAGTGATAATGTTTCTAACATAAAGTGAATTTTGATTTAGTATTTAGTTTGTGAGTTATCATATATATTAAGCAAAATAAATAAATAATTAAAATGAGATATAATAAATTATAATAAAGAATGAAATATAATGAATATAAAATTAAATTAGCACAATTATATAAAATTAAATTGTTGTTAAATGTTTATGAATATTAATTCATAACAAATATTAAAATGTATAAATTAGTTAAATTGTAATTTTATTTTAAATTAGTGTATATCTATTTTAATTCTAGATCTATCAAGAGTCGAGAGGGATCAAATTTCTTTGAGTGTAAAATTTGAGGATTTATGTTACATGACTAAGGAAAGATAAAAGTCTAACTAAAAGCTACATGATTAAGTAAAGTTAAGAGTTAATTGCTTGATGACAAGTGGTGCCTATGCATGGGGATTTAATAGATTTTAAGGAGGAGTTGAAAGCATATTTTTCTTGAGCAATCTTGATCTCTAGAGACTATACTTGGAACTCGGGTTTTAGATTTAAAAAATAAGAAAAGAAAAAATGAATACGAGTTGGCATAGGGTGTTAATTGAGGGCTTTGGGGCTCTTAGTTTTGTTGACTAAGAGATTGGTGGAGAATACAATCACCCCTCACATTTGGTTATAACTGATGGGAGAAAGAGGCTGGAGCTTGATAGTTCCACCCTCACTGTGGTTGCAAATAAGGTTCCTTGCAAATCTCTTAGGTATGACTCTCAGACCACATTACCCTTATGTTGATTTATGACATAAGTAATTGGACGATGTTAATAGTTTTGAGTTAATTTATGTTCATGCCAATAAGTTCACTTAAAGTAGTTTTTAGCTTTTGGGTCTTTGTAATAATCATTTACTCTAGGATTGTGGGTCCACTGAGCACCACACTTGCATCTCTATTCTTGACTTGCCTACAAAAAGATCAAAGATCAAATGAACATGACCTTTGTAACTATAACAAACAACCTTTTCTCTTTACCTCTCAAATTGGTTTCATAAGCAATGATCAAATCCATCATGCATCTTGAGGCTCATTTTATCATGGATATTTGCAAGCTTTAACATGACATCTATGCGTCATTGAACACAAACAATGAATGCTACACATATGCTAAAAATGACCTTTGTAACTATAACAAACAACCTTTTCTCTTCACCTCTCAAATTGGAGTCATAAGCATGATCAAATCCATCATGCATCTTGAGGCTCATTTTATCATGGATGCTTCAACATGACACCTATGCATCATTGAACACAAACAATGAATGCCAACCATATGCAAAAAATTGTCGTCTAGTGTAGACGTATCTTTGAATGCTTCCTTTATTTTGATCCCTTATGAAATATCCTTTCGTTTGATCAATGGATAAACAAAACAAGGTATCACATCACAAAACAATAATAGTTTTTATGAGCAACATATTCATGATCCATAGAGTATAACAATGTTAAGTATAAATGGTTTCCAAACACCAAAGTTGTGTTGAGTAATTTATTCCATAATGAAATAATATACATATAAATATACTAATTTTTTTCTCACAATAGACACCTAATTGTACCACACTAACAACCACGTAACGAACTTAAGAGTTGGACTAGTAGGAGAGAATATCTCATATCCATCAAAATCTAACTATCTTGGGCACATACAAGAAGATTATTCAACGAAAACACAATCTATATCATAATGACCAACAAAATAACAAACCATAACTTACTCATATAATCATAAATATCATACATTAGTATTTAATAAAATATAAATTATTCATAATTATCATACATTAATGCTTACTAAAATATAAATTAATAATTCTAAACACTTGGTAATAAAAATAAAATAACAAATTTAATTAAAATAATTCTAATCAAATCTTCATTATTAATAAATTATGTAATTTTATGTTTTTCATAACCTTTTAACAATATTATAGTAAAAATACATATTAGTTTAATATATATACAAACATTGTGATACACATTCATATATAGGTTTGTCTAAATTGACTTTAAGTTATGAAAATTCATGTAAATCCAAGAAGATGAAAAAATATATTTACTCAATTCTTTACCATAGACATTTATAATTAAATTTTTATATGGTGGGAAAATTTATCATAATTTATAGAATTTAGTAATTAAACTAGCAATGAAGACAATAATTTCTGTTATCCAGAATATAGATTGTATCATAGCCATTATTAAAAAACAGTCACCTATAAATAATAATCCCAAAAAAAAACTTTCACTCTTACTAAATACCTGCAGTCACCTATAAATAATAATCCCAAAAAAATTTTCACTCTTACTAAATACCTGAATACCTTTAGATCTAAAAAAACAATCTCCATCTAAAAACAATTTAAATACATACTCAAAACCCTATAATCAAACCTATAAATCACACAAACCTGAATTCAGATAAACTGTCTATATTTTCCATCATTAACCTGGTCTGACTCCTGCTGGTGGTCCACTAGCGACAGGTGACTAAACGCCATCCCTACGTGTTAGCTTGTGCTCACAATCAAATCAGATTTTTTGGATCACAATTTCCTAGGAGAAGACGGTAATGACCGCGCCAACGTGTTAGCGCCATCGTGTTAAATGTACATGTAGAGTACCCGGTGGAACCGCTGAGCTGATAGGAGAAGCGGTGAGAAGCGAAGTAATAAATTAGTGGAGATATTACTTTGGAGATTCTTACTGGATGAGATATCAGTAAAGAAGGGCAGGGAAACAAAATTAACGACTATTCGTCCCATTCTCAACTAATTTTTCAAAGTCCTGAATTGCCTGCCACAACCACAGGTCACTAGTTGGAAACTATGAGCGCGCATAAAATCGAAGGCGAGGAGTGCTAGAAGAGGCGTTGAAGTTTGTTATGGTGGGAATTATGCTGGTCGGGTCGACGATGATTCCTGCGGGCGGCGCGGCGGCAGTGGCGGTGACGTCGGTGGAGGAAGGAGGAGAATTGAAGAAGATACGAAAGCCCTACACCATCACCAAGTCCAGAGAAAGCTGGACTGAGCAGGAGCACGACAAATTCCTCGAAGCTTTGCAGCTGTATGTATTGGTCCTCCATGGGTTTTGAGGCCTAGTCACTTGTTTATATAAATGCTGTCTCAGAATTGAAAACTTGACCCGGCTAGCGATTAACAACTTTTATAGTAGAACAATATCACATGACCCAGTGATTTCCAGAATTTGCATTCCGTTTTTCTATGGCAGTTTTAGTTCTCCGTACTCTGCAACTAGATTTAAACTCTCTTTTGACACTGAATTTTGTGCAAAATTACCCAGCTTATTTTTTTGTTTGAATTATTATTAACATTCTGGCAGAGTATATTGGAAAATTGTTGAAAGAAAATTGCATGGCAGAAGTTAGGAAACGTGGAGTATCAAATGGTGTTGATGTGATTTAGAAAGTTGAAACTCATTTCAAGATCAATTGTCAGTCAATATTTTTTTCTATGAAACAAGTAAATATAACCAAAATCACTTCAACCACAACAACTTTGGTGCCATAGATTTATGTGATTTAGAAACTTAAGAGTGAATTGCTCTCCATAAAAGAGTTCATCATGAAGGAAAAAATTGGTAGATATTCTTGTACTTGTTTTCAGTCAGCTAACCTGCCGGGAATCGTAGATTCTTTAAAAGATTACAGACTGTCAAAGAAAATTGTGGTGTAGATTTGGTTGCAACCAATGGAGGCATCATCTATTTTCTCTAAAATATGGTATTTTGTTTTTCACCATTAGAAGGTCACCATTCAATGAAAGACTTAAGCCATTCCATTTCTAATAGATTTTGACAACAATGATAGGAGAGAAATAATTTATTTTTTGAAAAAATATTATATATTTATAAATCGATGTACATGTACGTCAAAATTGTCGTATAAAACAGCCAAAGAGCAGTCATGCAAGATCACCCTTGTCACATCAAACTATCAATATCCTCCAACCAGCTTGAGAGGACAAGTCAAACAAATGATATAATATGGTGGACTAATGTCACATGTAAAAGCTCCAAGCAATACATAACTCAATAAGGGGGAGGCTACCCAATATATAGTGGTAGACCAAGCCATACATGAACGAAATAATCCTAAAGGAGAGTTGTCCATTAGATGAGCAACAAATATGCCAAGAAATACGTGGAACGTCTAGGCTTTAGCCTCCCTAACCACCCACATGTGTGAAACAAACATAGAATGTGAGGGCCACCTACTCAAACTCCTCGTGCCTTTGAAATGTGTTAATAAATGAAAAAAAGCAGCATGTGTATCCTCCAAGATAACCATCTCAACCAAATCTACAAAATAAGTGTGTAAATATCCATCCAAGTGGCACATGTGGTATCTAAAAGGGTGTACCCTGTGAAAATTCCTAGATATAACAATCTCAGGAATCCTACTACAGCCAGCGGAATCTACTTCACATAGATTGTATATTACATTACAAACTTATTTCAGATTTCTTCTTGAAACATTGAAGTAAATAACTGAAGCAGCCTACACCAAATTAAATAAGATTTTGAAACATAGAAACTGAGCAAGGAAATACAAACACATAGGACACCGTTATTTTTGGACAAATGTCCTCGGAAAAACCCAATGCGGGAAAACCGGTGCAACAACTCTGAGGGTTTTATTATTATGCTGGAGAAAATCTGAGTACAATTCTAGGATGCTCAACTAGCAATCCAATACAGAGAGAATACTAGACAAAAAGATTGGTGAAATGATCTCATCCTGTCACTGGGAGAATCAGTGGCTGATCTTGCTGAACAGGAGGCTTTACATCAACCTCTGCCTGGCCTCTGCACAAAATTGTGTCACTCCCGGCAGTTTCCGTGTCACCTCTGCTGGGTATTACACTGCCCCTCTTCGTGATCCTCTGCTGGCTGAGAAAATCAATCTTTTGCCTCCGGAACTCACACCTCGGCCCCCAACAACTGAAACTCGAATTTCCTTAGCAGGAAACTCGAATTCGCCTCAAGAACCACGCCGCCTCTGCATCAACATTGCATGGGCCAGCGTCAGCCTTTCTCTTGACGTCTTTTTGTCCTCCTTATGCCTTGTACTCTCCGGAAATTCCTTCTTCTAGATTTTCACTGCCCCTCTGCTACAAGAAATCTCCTCAATCGATTTTTCCTCCTAAGAACTTCTCACTTTAGAAAATCGATTTTCTTGATCTCTGAGTGTGTTTTCCAAATGACCCTCAAGTCCCTTCTTATATCTTCTTGTTGAACAATCAACGACCTAGATTAACTCCTAATCAAAGGCTCATATCGTTTTGACTTGATCTCTGTATTTATCTAGGAGATTTACCCACAATTAGATTAATACCCATTAATATTTTATTTTTCCTAAGTTTAGACTTATGAACCCCATTAAAAATATTAATTATTTTAATATAATCGTGTCTGGGTGGAATTTCCCGAAACGGTTTTCGGGTTCTTTGGAATGTATGTGCCTAAGCCTCCCTGCAAAATTTGAGGCCTAGAGCACATCCGATGCTACCCCAATCAACACTTCCTCTTAGTGGGGAATGTGCTCTAGCAATATACTGCTGCTAGATACTGCTTTGACTTTGAAGCATCGTCCTTTGCGCTGCTGATGTCTGACATGTTGCCCACCAACTATTGTGCTGTTGCTGCAACTGTACTGCTGCCTTTGACACTGCCACTTCCAATGCTACATCTGTAATACAACTCCCTCTCAAATGCTGCATTTGCTATGCTGCTAGCACTACCATTGCTAACACTGCATCCGTACTACAACTTAGTTGCTGAGAGAAGCAACTGAAAAACATCCAAAATTACTGAACTAACTGTGTTCAATATGATACCACGTGAATGCTGGAATTGACTGTTGTTAGTCTCTTCCCCGACCCTCTAAATCCACTGCGTTGTTGCTGACCTTTGCTTTGTGCCATTTGCATTGCCACCAACTCTACTCTACGCTACTCAGACTCTGGCGCTCCTAGCTACTGCAACTGTTTGCCCGACACTCCTCAACACCATTCGACACTAGTCCATCCTGCTATTGCAAGATTAGGCTCCTGTAGCAAGGTATTGATCTTAGAGGTGGACTCCTCAAGGATCCTGACAATCTATAGCTCTTTCGAACTACAACTCCAAATCAGCCCACCTCCCACCTGGAGGTATCTTGGCTGTCATGACGAACTCCTCCTCCTGTTTGATTTTTGCGGCTGCAACCTTAGGATCTTGCTTCTCATCCTTGTCCTTTTTCTTCAAGGGACATTGGGATGCATAGTGGCCCATCTCGCCATATCTGAAACATTTCACCTTGGAGACGTCCTTCTTTCGTCTCTGTTGCCTGTGATGCTCCTTCGAAGCAAGGGCTATGTTATCCTCCTCCTATACTTTGGGCTTCGACCCACTGTTGTTGTTGCTTCTGTCAAGTTTGACCTTGACCAGATCAGCGGTGAAGCTTTTAGAAAAAGCCACGCATCAAGCCAAATTGATCTTAGCCTTTGATTAAGATTTAATCGAGGCTGTTCATTGCCCAACATGAAGATATAAGAAGGGGCTTGAGGGTCATTTGGAAAATACGCCAGACAAAGACTTAGTTGCCCAAGAGAAATCGATTTTCTCACTGGTTGAAGTTTGGCAAGATAAAATCGATTCAGAGGGAAAGTTGCAGGTGGAGGAGAGACAAAGAGGGTTCAACATTAGTCAGGGAGACAAAGACGAAGACACAGAGCAATAGAGGGGACAACACTGGGCAGATTGATGCTAGGAGAGGCAACGTTGGCCTGAGTGACACAGGCATTACGCAAGCCAGTCCAGAGGCCAGAGAAAGTGACGTTGGGCAAGCCAGGGAGACGCAGAGGGTGAAGGAACCTCTCTCTTGGGTTAGATGCTTGTTCAGGAACGTCCGCAAATATTTCTCAGAAAACCTTGTTCTATACTGCTGGGTGAAATTTTGTACATGTTGATTTTTGCTGAAGAATAATAAAACCCTCATCTGCTTCATTGGTTTTCCCACATTGGGTTTTTCCGGGGATAATTGTCCAAAAATAACTGTGTCATTGTGTTTGTATATGTGTTGACATTTTCCTTACATTTAATTTCTGCAATGTTTTAATTGCGGAGGTTGCAGTAGAATATGTTTCGATATTTGCCGTAAGAATATAGTAGATAACTTATCTCTGAAGTAATAAGTAGAAGTCATGTTAACCACTGCAGTAGTGTAATATCCCGTTTCAGGGATATCCCTCAAACCCAGTCAACCTCTAACCAGATAATCAAACTCAACCCGATAACACACATGTGATATAATAGCCGGAGAGCTCAAGAGATAAAAATAACAGTGATGCAACATACAATAATGTATACATGGAATATAAGCAGATACTCAAGAAATGCAGAGAGAAATGCTAAGCCATTTTATTATAGTGAGTAATGGAAAGAGTACAGGAGGTGATCAGAAAGATAGCACCTCGACTTGCACAAGGCAAGTGAAGAAATACACTCAGAATAGTAAGGAAATGGCCCCTCTCTGAACTACGTCCAAGCTGCCGGAGAACCACTGTGCTGCTGCTACTGCTAGAATCAAGTGAGGATTTGGGGCTGTTCCCCTCCTTGGAAAATGCTAAAACTCTGGAATCAGCCTCTGCTCAACAAACCCAGCAAAGCCCAGAAAGCTTTTCTAAAATAGCTGACCCCGAAAATCACCCCCTTGAGGATCTACGCAATCCCCCAAGGCTTTGTGCTACCACTGAATAGAACCCTCCAAAACTTTGCCTGAAACTCTGCTAGAATCCTCCAATATGCAAGGGTTGATCCCTTGCTCAATCTCCCAGCTCACCTTTTTATTTACAAATAACTATAGAAGGCAAAATTGAGCAAAATCGAATATTCGAATTAGCCATGGCTAATTGGGAATATTACAGTCTCCCCCGGCAAAATGTTGCTTTTCCTCAAGCAACTGAAGTGATGGATGTAGCAAAATTTTCTTGCTCTCCCAAGTGGCATCCTCATCCGGCAAATTCTTCTATCTCACCAAGAATTCTCGAATTGTCCTGTTCCATTGCTGACTCTCGTTGGTATCAATAATAGCCTCTAGCCGCAACACCAAATGCCCCTCATCATCCGTGGGTGGTAGCTCATCTGTCACTGCCACATGCTGCTCCAATGCCTTTGTCAGGCATGATACATGAAAGACGTTATGAATCTTGTTGCCTTGGGGTAGCTCCAACTCATACGCAACCTGTTCAATCCTGCGTATCACCCTGTATGGCCCATAGAAGCGGGGCTTGAGCTTCTCAGCCCCCTTATGCTTTAGTGACGACCGTCAGTATGGCTGTAATCATAGGTAGACCAAGTCCCCTACCTCAAACTGTCTCTCCACCCGACCCTGTCAGCATACAGCTTTTGTTGGTTCTGCGTTGTAGCGATATTATCCTTGAGAGCTCGGAGAATATCCTGACTCTCTTGGATCCAAATCTTGGCTCTCGGAGCCTTGTTAGCACCAAACATCACATCAGCGAAAGATAAGGGATGATATCCATACAAAGCATAAAATGGTGACATACCAATGGACATGTGATGTGTAGTGTTGTAGTAGTACTCCCCTAGATGCAGCGACTTCAGCCATGCTCGCTGCTACCCATTGACATAGTTACGCAAGTAGCCCTCCAGCCACTTCTTAACTATCTCTATATGCCCGTCCGTCTATTGGTGATAACTGGTACTCGGTGTCAACTCCGTCCCCACCAACCGAAAAAGCTCCTGCTAAAATCTGCCCATGAAACGGCTGTCCCTGTCATTGGTGATGGTCTTAGGAAGACCATGTAACCTGAAAATCTCTCTGAAGAACAGCTCGGCCACCTGCGCTGTTGTGTAGTGTGCGGATATGGCAAAGAAGTGTGAGTACTTTGTTAGCCGATCAACGACAACAAAGATGCAGTCCTTGCCCTGTACCATGGGCAACCTTGTGATGAAGTCCATCGAAATACACTCCCATTTCCCCTCCGGAATGGGGAGAGGCTGCAATAGTCCTACTGGATGGTTCATCTCCCCCTTGTTCCTCTGGGAAACATCACACTCCCAGACATGCTAGAGTACGTCCTCCTTGAGGCCCTTCCATGACAACCTCTCTCTATTGGCCTTGTAGGTTTTGGTAAACCCCTGATGACCTGCAAATGGTGAATCATGTGACGCCTGAAGTATTTTCTTCTTGAGCTGAGATCCCTCAGTCAAGAAGACCGGTCCTTGTAATAGATGATCTCATCGACCACCCTGTACTTGTCATCCGCCACCTACCCATCCAGAACCTCACATGCAAATCTACCCTTAGAGTACTCTACTAGGAGTCGAGCCCTCCAGTCTACGTCCAAGCTCATAAGAGACAACGTGGCTAGTCTACATGAAAGGGCATCTGCTACCATGTTGTTCTTACCTTTGACATACTCAATGTCAAAGTCATACGCTTGGATCTTACTGATCCACTTCTGCTGCCTCTCCTGTAGCTGCTTCTGTTCCAAAAAGAACTTGAGGTTGTTGTGATCAGTCCTCACCCTGAACCTGTTACCCACCAAATACTGCCGGTACTTAGCCAATGCATGCATGATGGCCAACATCTCCTTGTCGTATATAGAATACAACCTCTCGTGCGGAAGGAGCTTCCGACTCTCAAAGGCTATGGGGTGACCTCCCTGCATCAATACTGCGCTGATCCCCTCTCCTGATGCATCAGACTCCAAAACAAATGGTTGCGTAAAATCCGGCAATGCAAGCACTGGGCAGTTGCTCATAACCTCATTGAGCCTGTCAAAGGCTTGCTGCGTTGTATCCGACCAACTGAATGCACCCTTCCTCGTCAAATCTATCACGGGTGCAGCACGCTGTGAGAAACCCTTGATGAATTTCCGGTAGTAAGTGCAAATGCCGATGAATCCTCGAAGTTCTGTCACGTTTCTCGGCTCCGACCAATCTCTGATGGCCTTGATCTTCTCCTCGTGGACCATCACTCCGTCCACCCCTATGATGTGTCCCAAGTATAACATCTCCGTCAACCCAAACTCACACTTGGAGAGCTTGGCATAGAATCGCTGCTCCTCCAATACATACTGTCTCAATGTGCTGGAGATGCTCCTCCCAAGTCTTGATGTAAATGAGGATATCATCAAAGAACACCAACACAAACTTCCTTAAGGGCATCACCAAAAACTCAAAGTGCCCATAGTGACACCTGAAGGCGTTCTTGGGAATGTCCTGTTCCCTCACGCGAATCTGATGGTACCCAGATCTCAAATCAATCTTTGAGAAGAACCGTGATTCTCTCAACTCATCCATCATCTCATCAATCCTGGGTATGGGGTACTTGTTCTTCAGTGTCTTCTTGTTCAGGGCCCTGTAGTCAATGCACATCCTCAATGTGCCATCATTCTTCTTCACCAACACCACGGAAGAAGCAAAAGGACTCGTGCTCAGTCGAATGTGCCCAAGAGCCAGCAACTCCTGAATGACTCGATCAATCTCATCCCGATAGGCCTTGGGATGCCTATAAGGGGTAGTAATCACTGCCTATATGCCTTGCTCAAGCTCAATGGTGTGTTCAAACCCCTGGTCCAGTGGCTGTCCCGGCGGAATCTCCCCAAATACTGTGGCATACCGGTCAAGGATGGACTATATCTCTGGGTGCACTGTCTGCCCTGTAGTCCCTGTCTCTGATGCACGCAGCTCCACTGCCCACTCTACGTCCCCCTTCTAGAAGACTGCCTCCATCCGATGAGCTGAAACAGTCTGAGGCGGGTATGTGTGTTGTACCCGTATCTTCTCATGCCTCCCTGTCTTCTCATCATCCCACTCCATCTCTAGGGCCTTCCAATTTGTAGTGACCTTCCCTAGAGTGATAAGCCACTGAACACCCAATACTATGTTGGTGTCTAGAATATTGACCACGAAGAAGTGGTCAGTGAGTGTGTAGGTGCCCATCTTCACTGATAGCTCTGGAACATAACGAGCACACACCATGGTCTGATCTCCTGGGACCGAAACAGAAAATCCATCGAAGCTCTCTGGGCTCCCTATCTATTTGAGCCTCGTCAGCTCAATAACGTGCTATTCCGGATCCTCCGGTCAAATCTCTCCATCATTCTCCTAGTGAACTTGCCATACATCGTCACTGTGGAATGCCCGAGTGTAACCATCCCCATGGAACCACCAATCCGGGGCCTCACCATCCAAATGTAATGTCACCACCTTGATGGCCTCTGCCTCCGACATCTGGTTAAGCTGGAAATAGATGTCCAATTTCTCCACCCAAGACCTTGTCGAACTGTTTGATGAACCGTCAAACGTAGGCAAGTGAAATCTACTAGCTGTGCGGTGGGTGTTTCCATCGTGATAATGCCGGTGTCCTCTATGATGATCGCGGGGTCTACTATCCCGCTGGAGCTGAACAAAGTCTCTGAATGAGAGAGCATCCCTGAACTCCTGCCCATAGGCCTGGTACTCTGCAAAATAATCGCCCATATGACTAGGCTCTGGTTCCTGCTGGGCTCCAGCCCCCGTGTTTGCTCCTAGGAAAGTGGGCATGGTAGAGCGTGTAGGGGCATGTGAGGCCATTTGCGGAGTAATATCATGCTGAGCGGCACCCTGCTCTGGAAAATGGTGGGATGTACCTGATCCCTCACCAACATGGAAAACCTGTGTGTTTTCACGTTGTCTAGCCTCCACTGCCGTGAATCTCTGCCCCATCACCTGGATCTGCCTCGACAGATCCTGCATTGATTTGAGGAGCATGTCTGCAAATCTCTTACCCGTCCTCATCTGCCATCGGATCCTCCTGCTCTGCGTCCACCCTAGGCTCCTCCTGTCCTGCGTCCACCATAGGCTCCTCCTGTTCTGCGTCCACCATCGGAACACAGTCTCCCTCTCCGTAGGTGTTCTCCAACCTACGCCTAGTGTCTCTGTATCTCCTACCTCTGTAACATATGGAGGGTTTTTCCCCTGGTGTCATAGATTGCTAGCTCCACAGGCTGAGCCAGATCTATGCTCTGATACCACTGTAATATTCCTAACCCAGAATATTCCTCAAACCACAGCAAAAACTCCAACCAAATTTGTGCAGATGATATAATAACCCAGAAGTGATAAAATAACAGTGGAACATCATATAATAATGTAAACTAGAAATATAAGCAGATACACAAGAAATGCAGCGAGAAACGCTAAACCATTTTATTATACTAAGCAATAAAATGAGTACAAGAGGTGATTAGATATATGGCACCTCGACTTGCACAAGGCAAGTGAAGAAATACTTTCAGAATGACAAGAATGGCCTCTCTGCGTGGATGCTGCTGCTGTTGTTGCTAGGGAACAATTGATGATTTGGGGCTGCTCCCCCCCTCGAAAAAAGTTGAAACTCTGGATTCGGGCTCTACTCAAAAAACCCAGAAAAACTCTGAAAGCTTTTTTGGAATGGCCGACCCCTGAAAAACACCCTCTTGGGGTTCTGCGCAGTTCCTCAATGCCCTGCGCTACCACTGAGGAAAACCTCTCCAAACTCTCCGTGAAACACTGCCAGAAACCCTGCCAAAATCCTCCAATGAGATAAGAACTGGACCCCTTCTCAATCTCCCTGCATAAATCCACCTGCAAACCCCAATCCAACACTGCAATAAAAAAGAACTGCATCCCTCTCCAAGTGCTGCGCAATCCTCCAAAAATCTGATGAGACTGCTGCTGAAATGATAGTGAAACTACTGCTGAAATACCGATGGAAATACCTTGCCCGAGCAGGCACTCGAAGTCCCCCGGGGCTAAGGGTGAGATCTCCGAATGGAGACACTCAGTGCACTAAACAGTGTTGCAGACAGGCTAAACAGTCAGCGTGCTCCAAGTCGAAGTGACTAGCTCAAATGCTCATAACTGAATGCCAAAATGAGGAGGCTCCTCTCTCCTTTATAGCATTGGCCACTCTCAATCCCAAGGCTCACCCCCTCCAACGTAATCTCCTCTTGCCATGTGTTCCATTTCCCATCTACGCAGTCCCTCCAAGTGTTTGCGTGGGCCCCTCTCTGCGTGGTCCTTTGGCCCCTTTGGCTCCCTTTTTAAGTCACAACGTTGTGCTACTAGAAAGTGACTTTCATTCTAAAAGTGAGTTATTTCCCCTTTTCCTCACCTTTTTATTTACAAATAACTATAGAAGGCAAAATTGAGCAAAATCGAATATTCCAATTAGCCATGGCTAACTGGGAATATTACACCATCAAGGTGGCAACATTGCATTTGGATGGTGAGGCTCAGGATTGGTGGTTTCACAGGATGGTTACACTCGCGCACTCTACAATGACGACATATGCGGAGTTTACCAGGAGATTGATGGAGCGATTTGATCAAAGGGATCCAGAGCAGCATTTTGTTGAGCTGACGAGGCTCAAAAAGACAGGGAGCCCAGGGATCTACATTGCAGATTTCTTGAGGGTCTCCGTGATGGTGCCAGACCTATCCACGACACGGAGAGTCTATATGTATGTTGAGGGGTTAGCAGAGCCACTTCGCGGTTTAGTCCGATCCACTAGACCAACCACACTCCAGGACGCTATCAGCAGGACTTGGGACTTACAGGATGTCTTACCCAGGACCCGGACACTTTACCCCCAAAGACAACCTTTTCCATCTAAGGGGAAGGATGTGAGGATTCCACCTCCAAAGGGGAATCCAGGATGAGTACAGATTAAGGACGATGTCAGGAGGGAGCTAAAGAAGAAGCGGTTGTGCTTCACATGTCAGGAGCCGTGGGCAACGAGACATAGATGTGCTGCTGGCAAAGCACATTTTATTGAGGTCTTCTCCTCAGTGGAGAAGAGGATGATGAGGATGATGTGGAGGCAGGAGATAGCCATGCCATACAGGGACCTTTGCCACCTCCACCGCCAGCAGTAGGTGGTGCATGTTTTGCACATATCGGAGGGGCCCTTGCAGTATTACGAGGAGTTCCCAAGTATTTGACGCTACGCGTACGAGGGACAATATGTGGCCAGCGAGTATCAATTTTGGTTGACAGTGGACGACCCACAACTTCATCGATGCACAGATGGTTGAGTGGAGAGGTATTTAGACAGAGAGCTTCGATGGGTTTTCAGTCTTGGTCCCAGGAGATCAGACCATGACACGTGCTCGTTATGTCCCAGAGCTTTCAGTGACGATGGGCACCTACACATTGACTGACCACTTTTTCGTGGTCGATATCCCGGACACCAACATGATACTGGGTGTTCAATGGCTTATCACTCTAGGGAAGGTCATGACGGATTGGAAGACCCTAGAGATGGAGTGGGATGATGAGAAGACAGGGAGGCACGAGAAGATACGGGGACAACACACATTTCCGCCTCAGACTGTGTCGGCTCATCGGATGGAGGCAGTCTTCCGGAAGGGAGACATAGAGTGGGCAGTGGAGCTGCGTGCATTAGAGGCAGGGACTATAGGGCAGACGATACATCCAGAGATACAGTGCATCCTTGATCGATATGCCATAGTGTTTGGGGAGATTCCACCGGGATAGCGACCGGATTGGAGGGTTTGAGCACACCATCGAGCTTGAGCAGGGCATACAGGCAGTGATCACCACCCCCTATAGGCACCCCAAGGCCTATCGGGATGAGATTGAGCGGGCTATCCAGGAGTTGCTGGCTCTTGGGCACATTCGACTGAGCACAAGTCCTTTTGCTTCTTCTGTGGTGTTAGTAAAGAAGAAGGACGGTACATTGAGGATGTGCATTGACTACAGGGCCTTGAACAAGAAGATCCTAAAGAACAAGTACCCCATACCTAGGATCGATGAGTTGATGGACGAGTTGAGGGGAGCACGATTCTTCTCAAAGATTGATTTGAGATCTGGGTACCTTCAGATTCACGTGAGGGGGCAGGACATTCCCAAGACCGCCTTCAAGTGTCACTATGGGCACTTTGAGTTCTTGGTGATGCCTTTTGGGCTAACCAACGCCCCCGCTACATTTCAGTCCTGCATGAATCAC
>APFE030573004.1:5690-30547 GCA_000404065.3 Pinus taeda
AATAGGCTCCAAGGTAGTGGTATCTAAAATTTTATAGGTTCATGTCTGAACAAGGTTAGACTAGGTGTCACTCTGATCATTGTGTTTATCTCAAAAGGCAAAATGATGGCAGCTATATTATATTGTTATTGTATGTATATGACAAGCTTGTTGCAGGTTCTAACATGTAGGAAATAAATGTGCTCAAAAGGAAATTGGAAAACTCATTTGCAATGAAGGATTTGGGTGTTGCTAAACAAAGCCTTGGTATGAGAATAACTAGAGACAGGAAGAATTGCAAATTAACATTATCTCAAAGTGAGTACATAGAAAAGGTGTTGAAAAGGTTTAATATGTAGAATGCAAAACCAATTAGTATACCTTTGGCTAGCCATTTCAAATTAATTAAGGAGGCGTGTCCCAAGACTCAGGAAGAAATGGCTCATCTAAAGTTTCATATGCATCAACAATTGGAAGCTTAATGTATGCAATGATCTACACAAGGCCTGATATTGCACATGTAGTGGGAGTTGTAAGAAAGTACATGAACAATCTAGGAAAAGAACATTGGATGGCAGTGAAGTGGATTCTCAGGTATTTGAGAGGTACCACATATCAAGCATTATGCTTTGGTGGTTCAAACATTGAACTACATGGATATGTTGATGCAGATATGGCAGGTGACAAAGATAACAGGAGGAGCACTACAGGATATGTATTTACTGTAGGTGGAACAACTGACAGTTGGGTTTCAAAAATCCAATGTGTTGTTGCACTTTCAACAACAGAAGCAGAGTATGTTGTTGCTACAAAGGCTACTAAAGAAATGATTTGGTTACAAAGGTTTCTGGATGAATTGGGTAAGAAACAGGAGTTGGCCAGGTTATACAGTAATAGACAGAGTGCCATAAATCTTGCAAAGAACTCTGCATTTCATTCCAAGACTAAACATATACAACTCAAGTACCATTTCATACGGTCAGCATTGGAAGATGGACAGTTGAAGCTGGAAAAGATACACACTAGCCAGAATACTACAGATATGCTAACAAAAGTTGTAACTAGGGAGAAACTGAGAATCTTCTCAATTTCAATTGGTCTTCAAGTATGATGAAGAAGATGAAAAATAGCCAGGTCTAAAGTGGAGTCATTGTCTAGCAAATGAAGTAGCATTGGAGTTGATATAATCAATCTTCAAGTGGGAGATTGTTGGGTGTGGAGCCTGATTATCTTTTGTATTCAAAGGTTTCAGCTGGATGTATACCCTAGGAAGATTGTACACCCCTCAACGCAGGGGGGAGGTTGCGGGGTGGCTAATCCCACTCGGCTGGGGGGTCCGGGGGCCAGCGGTCCCTCGGCAAGGGTTCGGGGGCAGCGCCCCCGAAGCTAAAAACAGATGTAAAATTGCCTTGTAAAAGTATAGTAATTTCTAGTCAATCTGGGTCGTTCATTAGGTAGATGATTTGACGATAGAAGCTATGTTTAATTTAGGGTTTTTTGCCTTAGAAGGCAACCCCTCACTATATATGAGGGAATTTTATTGCATCTATGTAGATTTGTATTCTGAGTGAGGAAGAGAGAGGAGACTGAGAGCAAAGAGGGAGTTACAGTGGATGTGCTATAGGTTGTATCTCTTCAGTTTGCTGGATAATATAAAAAGAATGACTGGATGTTTCTCCGTGGACATAGCCCAAACTGGGTGAACCATGTATATCTGTGTCTCTCTTGTTTTATGCGTTTTCTATGTTTATATTTCTGCAATATTTTATGTGTTCCATTGCTCTGTAATATATAATTTTCTAACAAACTTAATCAAGTAACCATCAGACCCTTGTTAAACCCCAAGGTTTGTCAAGTCATTGACATTTTTGTAGCTGATATTCCTGAGTTCTATGGCTTAATCCTTAGTAGAGACTGCTCAAAAAAGCTTCATGTTTATTTTTCCAGTGACTAGTCTCACATGTGGCTTCCCTATAATGGTAAGCCAAATCAAATAAGGGTTGATCGTGAAAAACATCAAAAGTACATAGTTATTGAACTAGAAGGGGAAAATGAGCCAGTAGCGTATAACAACAATATCATTAGAAACTACTCAATAGAATCATTTCTAGGAAATTTTAATGCTTATACTTCACCTTTCTTGAAAAAATCTATTGAACCTCAAGTTGAAATTTTTTCCCAGACATACACTTCTAAATGTGTAAATTTTGTCAATAAACTTATAATTACCTCTTTATTTTGGAAATTATTTTTTGATGGATCTAAATCCAATGATGGGGCAGGAGCAAGATACATATTAGTTAGCCCAAAAGGGGAAAATACTATGTTAGCATGCAGACTTGAATTTGATTGCATAAACAACACTGTTGAATATGAAGCATTGATTCAAGGTTTCTATAAGGCAATTGACCTTAATATCAAACACCTCCAAGTATTTGGAGATTTAGAAATTGTGATAAAGCAGGTAAGAAATACTATACACTGCTTGTCAGGAAATTTGAAACACTATGAGTCATTAGTCCAAGACCTGACTTCCCATTTTACAACGTTTAATATTTCTCCTATTCCAAGACTCCAAAACTCTAGTGTCAATCTCCTAGCTAATGTGGCTTCCAAGCTTATTCCACCAGAAGATTATAGCCTCGATCGATTTTCTATTGAATTGATTTTTAGGCCTTCTATCCCCAATAATATCACCAACTGGAGAGTCTTTAATAACGATCCAAATATCATAAGATTTTTGACATTAGAAGGTTCTTATGATGACTAGATAGTTGATTAAGACCAATATGACAACCAACTTAAACAACAAACAACCAATAATTCTATACCAAAGTCTATAGTTAAGTTGGAAGATTTATATGACCTCAAGGACATATTTAAACAACCCACCAATTCAAAACTTCAGAGTTCAACTCTGAAATTTGAATTGATTAACCTTGGAACTGACTTTAAACCTCAAAATAGTAATCTAGGCCTTGGACATACATCATATGAGAAATCAACCTTTATATGTTTGTTCAAGAAATACAAGAATGTCTTTGCATGGAACTATGAAGATATTAAAATGTATGACACTTCTATTATTCATCATACTATTCCCATGACATCTGATGTAAAGTCTGTTCAGCAAAAATTAAGAAAAATCTATCATAATTTAGAAAATCAGATTAAATGTGAATTGAATAAACTACTGAAAGCCAATATAATTTTCCTTATCAGACATTCCAAGTGGGTCTCCAATCTTGTCCCAGTCAGAAAGGAGAACGGTGATATTAGGATATGTATAGATTTCCACAATCTCAACAAAGCTTATCAGAAGGACAATTTCCCATTACCTCCTATGGAACAGATATTGCAATCAGTTGTATGCTCAGGACTAATGTCTTTCTTGGATGGATTCTTAGGTTATAATCAGATCCTAATACATCTAGATGACCAGCTGAAAACTACATTCAGGACAAAATGGGGCACTAATGCTTATCAAAAGATGCCATTTAGATTGATCAATGTTGGTGCTACTTTTCAGAGAGCCATGGACATAGTTTTCAAAGGTTTAGTAAACAAATCAGTAGTAATCTACATAGACGATTTAGTATATTCCAAAAAGCGCAATAATCATCTAAGAGATTTAAAACAAATCTTTGAATGCTACCAAAGTTATGTAACTTATCTTAATCCTAAGAAGTCCTTCTTCACGTTAAGTGAAGGAAAGCTCCTTGGATTCATTGTGTCCAAAGCAGGGATTCATATTGACCCTGATAGAATTAGAGAAATCTATGAAATTTTTGGCATTATGACACAGGTTTGGCGCTATGACATAGGTGTTGTCCTTGATGGCAACTCACTCAGATGACAAATCACAGTTCAGGATCACAAAATGAAGGAAAAAGAGGTATACACAGGTTCCCCTTGACCAAACCGCGTATACACGTGGGTTCGCAGACCAAAAGGCGCGTATGCATATACACACACTTTCACAGAAGGAAAAGCATGTACATGTTGGAAAACTTGTTTCTGGTTCGTGGTATTTGGTCCTTGGTATTTTGACCCATGGTATTGGTCCAAGGTGTCTTATCCGAAGTGTTGACCCCATGTATTTGGTCCAAGGTATTGATTCTAAGTGGTTTTGGACCATGGTATTGAGTAAGGCCTAAGACAATAAAATGAGGAGGAGATCATTAGGCAAAGGTACTCAAGTATTGAATATCTAATGAACAACAAGATCTAGAATATTGGTCATTGGGTTATGGTGCATAGCTGGATCTAAATCAAGGAAGAACCTGAGCGCTTGAAGAAGGATAAGTTCTATTGATGGGTCAAGATCTTAAGGCTTGAAGAGAAGTATCTTTATGTGGTTTTGATCTTTTATCTGAATAATTGGTGCATGTCGTAATCTATAAATCTAATGATCTAGGTATAACTGATGTCTTAATGGTTGTAAAGGTTAAATCATCTTTTACAAATCTGTACACAGGTTCAGTATAGCAAAGGTGCATATACATGCTGGTTCGGCATTTCAAAACAACATATATGCAAGTTTTCCTTGAGAAAAGTGTGTATGCATGCAGGTTCGACACATTGAAGTAGTGTACTCCTAATTTTATATATTTTAGCTACTTCTATTTGTTGTTACATTGTTCTGGGTTCTGGATTGGGTTCTGGTTACTGTTACTACATTTTGGTTACAACATTCAGAAAAGTGATTGTTTGATTCTGTTTTGGTTGGTACAAAGGAGATTGGTTGATGCTGATATATTTGATGTTTGATTGATGTTATTGATGGATCCAATCTGAAAATTTATGAAACGTGGTCCCTGGAAGAAAAGAGAAGGTTGTATCCTTCTGTAGGTTAGAACCTACGTATTAGTAAACAGATCAGCTAGTACAAGAGCTGGGGGGTTGTAGCTCCCTTTCAGGAGAAGCTAGAGAACGAGAGAAGGTTGTAGCCTTCTGCAGGTAGAAGCCTGTGTCTGGTATAAGGCTGCACGATTACAAAATTTGTAAAAAGAATTTTCTTATTAAAGAAAGATATAGATGATTGCAGCAGGTGGTTTTCACCCACATTGGGTTTCCACCTTATATCTTGTGTTCATGTGTGTGATTGCCTATTCTGTTTACTGCATCTAGTTACTATTTATATGGTTCTGATACACAGATTAAAGATCAACTAACTAAGTTATAAGTTTGCAAGGTATACGTTGGTTTCTCTAAAAACAATTGCGTATACATGCATGTTGCATTAACAGAAGTAGCATATATAAATCTTTGTATGGAAATGAAATATTATTAACTTGCTAATACTGATTCACCCCCCCCTCTCAGTATTATTTCCAACAATTGGAATCAGAGCAGGTCCTTCAGAAGAAGCTTGATCGCTTGAAGGAAGATCTATCATCATGGGCAGCTATGAAAGAAAGGGATCCATTAGACCACCAATATTTGATGGGAGAAACTTCATCTATTGGAAGGTAAGAACCACTTCCTATATTCAATCTCTTGGAACAGATGTTTGGGAAATCATGGAAGGAGGATACACATTTCCATCAGCAATTCCTACAGATACGATAGGTAAAAAGTAGTATGAAACAAATGCCAAGGCTGTCAATACATTATTGGGGAGTCTTTCACAATCAGAATTTGTCAAGGTTATGCAGTTCTAAGCTATGAAGGAGACGATCAGGTAAAACATGCAAAACTTCAATCTCTTAGAATTCAATATGAAACTCTCAAAATGCACAATGATGAAAGTATAGCTAATTACTTCTTATGTATAGATGAGATTGTAGATCGCATGAAAAACTTGGGTGAAGACATAAAAGAAGTTACTATAGTTGAAAAGGTTTTAAGATCATTGTCTTCTAAGTTTGAATCAAAAGTTTCTGCCTTAGAAGAAAATCAGGATCTTCAGAGTATGACTATGACACAGCTGCAAAGAATTCTAATTGATGTTGAAATGAGAAAATGAGGTCCATCATATATGAGAGATGCCACACTCAAGGCTTCAAGAAGAGAAGAGGTCAATGAATCAAGACACATTTCAGAAGAAGAGGAAGAAGAAAACTTTGTCAAGAACCTTCAACAGGGTTCTGAAAGATTCAGAGGTAAACTACCTTTCAATTGCTTTTCTTGTGGAAGAGTCGATCATTATGCAGCCAAATGTCCTCATAAAGATAAGCTTGATAAAGGGAAGGAACCAGCAAAATGGAATAGAAGACAGAATGTAAGTAAGAAGAGCTACTATACGCATGAAGATAGCGATGGTTTATCAAATAGTGATGAAGATGAACATGGTAATGATTATAGACTTTTGATGGCTTTTGAAGATGAATATTTCTTGGATGCTTTAGATGAATATGGAATCTATGAAGAAATTTCTAAACTTAAAATCTGTTTGGAAGAAAAGAGTATGATTATAGATACTCTGACATTCCAACTTGCTGAAAGGGAAAAACACTATGAAAAGTTAGAATGTGAAATTGTGGGTCTAAGAAAAGATATTGAGAAAGCAAAAGCTCTCAATCGTAGATTTGATAAAGGATCAGAAACTTTAGAAGAAATTATCAAAGTGCAGCATTCTCCTCTGATAAAGACAGGTCTTGGATATACTGAAGAAGCATCTCTAGCACAGAAACCATCAACCTCCAAAAGCTATCTTGATGCAGCAAGGAGAAGTGAATCGATTGACAATCGTTAGCAAAGTCATAAAGCAGATCACCAGGTAAATCGGGTTCGATCTACTTCAAGGATGAAAGGAAGCTATAACCAACCAAAGGTAAATCAGTCTCAATTTACTTCAAGAATGAATGTCAATGGAAAGTACAATCATCGGGTTAGTAGATTCTACAATCACAGGAATTTCTTTAATGGCCAATGCTTTTCATGTCATAGCTTTGGACACAAAGATGCTCAATGTGTTGCATACAAGACTATCATGACTAGAGAAGCATGAAGTCAAAGGAATGTGATTGGGATCAGGAAAAGGACCTACAATAACTTTTCTGCTCTTGAAAATGAAATAGAATGCTCTATCTGTAATAACTTCGATCATGAAGATTCTGAATGTAGGAGTAAATTTCGGCAAACAACTCAGAAGGAGAAAGCTTCATTGGGTCCCAAAACATGTAGAAAGAAAGAATTGCAAACAAAAATATGTGGTATAGCCTTGTATGCAGAAGGACAAGAAAATCAATGGTGCATTGACATTGGATGCTCAAAACACATGACAAGTGATAAAGAAAAACTTCAGTCATATAATTCCCTAGAAAAGGAAAAGAAGGTCTCATTTGGTAATGACACTCCTGCAATCATAAAAGGTAAAGGCTCCATTCTCTTAAAAGAAAAATTTAAAGCTAGAAATGTTATGTACATAGACAGTCTGAAGCATAATCTATTGTGTGTCAGTCAAATGTGTGATCAAGGAAATGAGGTAGTATTTCGATCAAATGGATGTGTAGTTCATGAGCTTGATACAGGAGAAACAATGATCAAAGTTCTAAGAACTCCAAACAACCTGTACATACTCAAGGGGGAACAACAACAATGCTACCTAAGCAAAAACAATGAACACTAGTTATGGCACAAAATATTGGGGCATCTAAGTTTCTCTCAAATAAGAAAAGCATGTAGATACCAGGCTGTTTGAGATATTCTTGATATCAGCATCCCAAAGAAAAAATATGTAAATCATTTCAATTTGGTAATCAAACCAGAGCACATTTCCCTAAGAAGGAAGGTTCAGCAAGTAAGCCTCTTGAACTTGTTCACATTGATTTATGTGGTCCATCTAGGAAAAAGTCACCTCTTGGAGAAGAATATTTTATATTGTTCATTGACGACTTTTCCAGAATGTGTTGGATAGGACTTCTAAAGTATAAAGACGAAGCATTCAAAAAGTTCAAATCCTTCAAAACATTGGTTGAAAATGATTCAGATCATAAAATAAAATGCCTCAGATCTGATCAAGGAGGGGAATTTACCTCGATGAATTCTTCAACTTCTGTGAAGAACATGGAATAAGAAGGGAATTCTCTACCACAAGAACTCCTCAACAAAATGGAGTGGTAGAAAGGATGAACAAAACTATTCAACAAATGGCTCGTGCTATGCTAGATGAGTCTGGAACTCTCGCAACCTTCTGGGGTGAAGCTGCATTTGTTGCCATTACTATTCTCAACAAAACAAACGTCCGAGTAAACAACACTCAAAATCCACCTGAAATTTGGTATGGTAAGACTCCTACTGTAAAATACTTCAAAGTTTTTTGAAGCAAATGCTACATCAAAAGGACTGATGAAAAACTTGGCAAGTTTGAACCTAGGGCAGATGAAGGCATTCTCCTTGGTTACTCTTCCCGAAGTAAAGGATATAAGTGTTATAATAAAAGACTTGGGAAAATGGTTGAAAGTATTGATGTTGTGATTGATGAAGCAGAAAAAACTCCAAGGTAGGTAAAAACTGAAGATTATGAAGAAGATGAGGACTATCCTTCCACATCAAATCAAACTAATTCTGAGGAAGAAACCAATGAGGCACCAGAAGAACAGATAAGGGTAGAAGAAAAGACTCCCTCCAGGTATGTTCAGAAGAATCATCCAGAGACTCAAATTTTGGGACAGAAAGAGGTAGGTGTGTAGACAGGAAAAACTATTACAGAAGCTTCAAGCTATCTAGCATTGCTTTCCTCCATCGAACTGCAAAATGTAAATGAAACATGAAAAGATGAATGTTGGGTCAAGGCCATGAATGAAGAACTTAAGCAGATTGAAAAGAATAATACTTGGGAATTGGTTCCTAGACCTAATGATAAGAATGTCATAGGAACCAAATGGATATTCAAAAACAAGCTAAATGAAAATGGAGAAGTTATTAGAAACAAGGCCAGACTTGTTTGTAATGGGTATGCTCAACAAGAAGGTATAGACTTTGAAGAAACGTTTGCACCTGTTGCTAGACTTGAAGCCATAAGAATGTTCCTTGCTCTTTCTAGCTTTCAGAAGTTCAAAGTATATCAAATGGATGTGAAATATGCTTTTCTTAATGGAGACCTCGAAGAAGAAGTATATATTGAGAAACCAGATGGATTCATCCTTGGAAATGATCCAAAACTTGTATGCAAACTCAGAAAGGCTCTCTATGGTCTCAAACAAGCTCCAAGGGCTTGTTATTATCGTCTTGACAAATACCTTCATCAACAAGGTTTTTCAAAAGGATCTGTGGATAGAAATCTATATATAAAAATTGACAATGATAAATTGCTAATACTTATTGTATATGTTGATGATATAATTTTTGGTAGCAATGAAGAAGCCAAGAGTCAAAACTTTGCGTTGGTAATGCAAAAGGAATTTGAAATGTCTCTACTTGGTGAGCTCATATATTTTCTTGGCTTACAAGTTCAACAAAATAAAGATGGTATTTTTCTATCACAAACCAAGTACCTCAAACAGATCTTGAATAAATATGGCATGGAAGATGCTAAGCTAGTACGTACCCCTATGGTAACAGGATGCAGCCTTAGCGCAAATGATGAATCAGTAGCAGTACATCAACCAACCTACAGATCCATGATTGGTAGTCTGATTTATCTAACAGGTACACGACCAGACATCATGCATGCAGTGGGAATAGTTGGAAGATTCCAAGCAAATCCAAAGGAATCACACCTTCAAGCAGTCAAACGGATCTTAAAATATCTTCAAGGAACACAACATTTTGGTATATAGTATCCTATAGATACATATCTAACACTTCATGCATATATAGATGCAGATTGGGTAGGAAGTGTGGATGACAGAAAAAGCACTAGTGGTGGTGCATTCTTTATGGGTTCCAGATTAGTGTCTTGTTTCAGCAAGAAACAAAGTTCAATTTGATTATCTACAGCTGAAGCAGAATATGTGGCTGCTGCATCTTGCTGCACACAACTCCTTTGGATGATGCAAACATTGCAAGACATTAAGATCACATGTACTCCACCTATTTCCATTCTATGTGACAATACAAGTGAAATTAGTATTTCAAAGAATCTAGTCATGCATTCCAAGACCAAGCACATACCTATCAAATATCATTTTCTCCGGGAACAAGTGCATGAACAAAAGGTCAAATTGGAGTATGGTCCCTCCAAAGAACAGGTTGTTGATATATTCACCAAACCACTGCCCAGAGAGACATTTGAATACCTTAGACAGAAGCTAGGAGTAGTTGTGCATCATCTTGCTGTTAAAATTTATCTATTTCGGAGAAAATTGGTTGTATGCGAGTTTCATGAAGAGTATTCGCGTACATACGCAGGTTGCTGTGGGTACAATCGCGTATATGTGGGTTGGAAGAAAAATAGTGGGCCAAACTCAAGATGAAAAGGGTCTGATATGGGTCTAACAGTGATCATTTGGCACAGGTTCAGGGGGAGCATATACTTATAATAATGCATTGTTGGCATTATCTTAGAAGAGCTTGGTACAATTTTACAATTTTGTTTTATTCAGGTGGAACAGGTGCAGAGGGAGATCATGGTTGCTGGTATGGATGGTGATTGACAAATGTTGCTAATGATAGTTGCTGATGACTATCATAGTCTTGTCTTAGATAGTTTGTCTCTATGTCATATGTATCTTTTATTATCAAGGTAATGTAATGACCTATTTTCCCCACTATGCCTAGGATGGATGATGTCATGTTCTTGTATCAACATTTGGTATATACCCACTTGGTTGGGTGGATGAGTCAATCTTGGTATATCCCCACTTGGTTGGGAGATGGATGTATGTATGAGTCTTTGGTGATAAGAAGGTCATTTATGATGTATAGAGTCATGTTCTCCTTGTAGAACATATTTTTGTAGACCTTTGCTTATAGTCAGGGGGAGCATGAACAACACTCTTCAGCAGATCAGAGAAATCAGCATGTACTCAGGGGGAGCATAACCCTTTGCCCTTGATGACAAAGGGGGAGAGTGACTTGGGGTTGCCATCAAGTCCAAAGGGGGAGATGTTTGGCATTATGATACAGGTTTGGCATGATGACATAGGTGTTGTCCTTGATGGCAACTCACTTAGATGACAGATCACAGTTCAGGATCACAGAATGAAGGAAAAAGAGGTATATGTAGGTTTCCCTTGACCAAACCGCATATACACGCGGGTTCGAAAACCAAAAGGCATGTTTGGTGCCAACTTACCAAGGCAAGTTAATCTCTTAATTCTTTTATCAACCCAGGAAAGTACACTTAGAGGTGCTTACCTGAAATATATAGATCTAGAAGGCTTTAAGATTCTAATGGCTATCTAGTGGACTAAATTAATAGTGCTTTCTACAAAATATCCTTAATTTTCATTTTTAATCACTTAAACATCAATCTAAATGAAACAAAACCTATGAAATTCTCGTTGCAAAAGCAGAGTGTTGATGATTAATTATAATCCTACATTCCCTGACAAGAATATTACTTCAAAGAATTTTTACAATCACAACAATCCAAAGTATTTTCAATTTAAATCACACAGTGAATAAGATGAGTAGTGTTAAAAACCAATATCAGTTAGATCTCTTACACAAATTGTTTACCAAACTAAAAATTGAATTTTAAAACTCCAATCTTAAATCACTTTGGAAATAAAACTAGAACTATCCTTCAAAACTAAAGCTAGCAAACAAATTTGGAAATTGTATGACAACAACATATAAATACCAATTTCAAGATCAATATTAGTTGAGTCCTCTTACAAGGCTCTCTCTTCACAAAAAATTCAAGCTCTCTTAACTGATAACTCTGCTAACATAACTTTTAACTTTAAACATGAAATGACTAATTGCTAAATTCGAATTTGCAGCTAGTAAGAAAAACAGAGTAAAGATAAAGTGTACCAGCAAAGTGGTGATGACCCTTCAGCAATCCATAAGCACATAATGAAATGATTTAGAAGAGTGTAGCTACTAAATCTTGAGACATAAAATTGCTGAACAATTTTGTACTAAGTTTGGAATCAAAGATACGCAAGTTGTCTTCTCATATGTTCATAAAAACCATTCTAAAACATAGTTTTCCAATATGGGCTATTTATCGTGAATTCTATAACAAAAGAAACTATTGTTTCTCCATCTAATACTAACAATATTCTATTAATTAAATCCCAAGGAGGTCGAATTTAGGTCTATTCCTCCATTTATGCAAAAATTCTAAAACTGGAAAACATCTTATGCACAAAAATGAGGAAAAAGTGATGAAGTGGTTGGGTTTGACCAGCGTTGATTGGACACTTGTTTTCTCCAAAACTAAAAGTGACTAGCTGTTTCACCATCCTTGTACATTGTACTTTATGCCCATAATCCTCAAATTTTCCCACCTGTGCTGCAGCGTGTCAAACAATGAAGCAATCACAGGTTGTTACAAATTCCTGTGATTTTCTGAAAAGTGTCATTTAAATATAAAAATTTCAAATATTAATCCCAAGCTTAAAATCACGAAAATGACAACATATGACTTAGTTTCTGAGGATTATTGTTGAATAATAAAGGTTAAATGGCCAAGAATGATAGTTAAAAGATGAATTTGGAGTGGAATGGACAGTCAAATTTAGATACCAACATCCTCCCGAACCTAAGAATTTGCATGTCCTCATGCAATCAAGTCCTAACCTGTCAAGTGTTGTCTTCTGCTACTGCCTTTGCCTCTGTTGCTTCAAGTAGAGCATTTATCTTCCTTTGTGCTTCATATTTTGTTTTCAGGATTTGAAACTTGGTGTTAATTTCTTTCTTATGTTTGTAAAGTTTGTAGGCCTTCCTACAAATTTGTATTTTATAGGTTGAGAGTTTCTTAACTTTCTTCTTCAGTTTTTCATTCTTTTCTTGAAGCTTTTTGCTTTGTATTTTAAGTGTCTCATTTTCTGCTTTTATTACTCTTTCTAACACTTCTGATTCCTTAAGCTCTTGTTGTAACCTCTCAACCTTTTTCTCCAATATTCTTCTCTTTTTACTTGAAACATGTTGTTCATGTTGCTCTTTTTCCTTGTCTTTATCTTCTAGTCCCTGTACATAGTCATATTGTGCTTGTTGTTGGACATCATCTTCCTCCAAAAATTTCCTTTGCTGGCCAAACTTTCTTTTCCTGGATTTTCTTGTGTAAGCAATAAACTTTTTGTCTTGGTTGGCTCCTTCAGCATCTTCCCTCACCATCCTTCTTGTCCTAACACTACTGGTGGATGGAATGGAATTACTTTGTCTAAATTCTGAAAAATTTTCCTCTATGGAATCTACATCAATCACTGGTTCTGCATGTTGCTGCTCTTGTAAATTCTGTTGTTCCTCTTGTGGCTCTTTCTGTTCCTCATCAGTGACAAATTCATTAGTTATCAAGAATCTTTCCCATGTTATACCTATCTTTTGTAATTCAACTTCAATCAGAATTTTTATCAAGCCAAAATGGTGTAAACTCGTATCCTTATTCTTCCTTTGCTTTTGCATAGTCTTAGACATTTTTATTAGGATTTCTAAAAGAAAATAGGGCAGACTTATACTACAATCTCCTCTCAGATGCATCAACAACTTAATATGATAGAGGAATGCAACACAGAATCTACCTTCACAAGTTATAAATTTTTGAATTATATAAACCATCTCATCCCATGGATGGATTAACTAGCTTCTAGGAATACCTAATTTCCAATCAACCGTTGATAATCTTGACCTGGATATAAATGGTGCCCATGTTTTCTCTTTAAATTGTTTGGTTTTAAATTATTTTTCTCCTTTTGGGTTTATACCAATTGCTTGAGCAATGGTGTCCTCCGAGACCCTAAAGGACAGGTTGCCTACAACTTCCCTCTCCCCATTAAATGAAGAAGCAAATTCTTTTGCTGTTTGCTTGTTATGCCCACTGTGTTTTTCTAAAAATGACAACCAACGTTTTTCCCTAAGTATATCTACATAGTCTTTATGATATCTGGAAGGGTCAAATTGTAATGGTTATGCCCGATTTGCCATGAGAGGAAAGGAAAGACTATGTCCTGTTACTCTGTATTTGAGAGGAATTGACAATTTGTAATGGATTCTACTATAGTAAAGAAAATTTACTACAGTCCTTCATGCTGTAAAAAAAAAATAGCAGAGTGTAAATCAACTACCCGAGCTTGAGTCTTATGCAGAATTCTAGGAGGACACTGCCAATAAAGTCGAAATCTCCCTCAATTTGATTCTGGTGGGTGTCGTGCCCTCTTACTCGTATGTTAACAGTATTATTGTCAACATACGCGTAAAATGCTATTTGCTTATAAAATCAACTTATAACCTTCAATACAAGTGTTTTCTACAGGGAATGCATTTTATTTCTTCATTCATGACCTGTTTATGCACTAAACCCTCAATTTCTCCACACAACCTTTCTCAAGGGTTTTTAACGATGTATTTGGAATCCTGGCAGTGGTGAAATGACTTACACACAGGTGTTTATGATGTTTCCAAAGTCCTGGGAGTGTAAATTGCTATGATGGCTCAAACTCAAATGTTAATGATAACCTTTGGTGTCCTATTTTATGGCCCATTATATAGCTTTCAGGTTATAAGAGTATTAATTATGATGACTTGCTGATTGGACCGTTAAACCTTACTTATGATCACTTACCCTTAGTCGTTTCTTGCTTTAAAAACGAAATTTGTAGGTTGAAAACCATACAAATTTCGTAAATTCGTCATGACCTGTGTTGTGGCTTATAAATCCTCTGTTTTATGACTTGATCTCTTTGAAAATTCGATCCTTACGTATGCAATTCAGTCTTAGGTTGGATGGGTTTGTTGGTCTCCATGTCTAGGTTGGATTAAAATTGTATATACAGGATTAAAAAAATATATACAAGGTAAAAATAGGAATATATACAAGATAGAATTGTATGTTTAGAAGTAGAGAATGGTTATGGTTACAGGATATAGATAGAAGGATAGGACATGGATGTTATAAGATAGGCTTGGTATTTAGAAACTAAAGTCAATTATTATGATAATTCATCATCTAAAAGTCGAAACTAATAAAAGAAATTAAAATACTTAAAATGACAATTCTTATAGCCCTTTAATATCTCTATGTTGGAGTTGGCTACTGCTGTTTGATATGGTTAGGCAGAATGTAATGGTGTCCATAAAATGTCTGTCTGCTTAAATTCTAGTCTTTTCTTTGCAATATTCTTCATCTTGAATGTAAGCATTCTTGTTGTTGTCTTCTTCTTTGCGATCTTCTTCATCTTGAATGTAATCTTTCTTGTTGCTGATGTAATTTTCCTTTGAATAGATCCCATTGTAAAAATATCCTCAAAACAGATCCTTTACCTTAAAATGATAGCAAGTTCCTTTTGAACAGGTTCTTTCTGAGAAGTTATGATTAGAGGTCGCTTGCTGAGAAATGAATGATAACAGGTCCCTTCTGAAAAACGAATGATAACAGGTTCCTTCTAAAAAATGAATGATCACAGGTCCGTTTTGAAAAATGAATGATACAGGTCCCTTCTGAAGAATGAATAATACAAATCCCTTCTGAGATATGTTCTGATAAGCTTTTTCTTAAGACTTTCTAAAAATGAAGACAAACCTTTTTCTCTGCTGGAGATAGATAAACTTTGTAGGAAAATAGGAAAGCATGAACAAGTTCAGGCTTCCTTCTCCCCAACTGATGGTTTGACTTATCCTCAAGTCATGGTGTTTTTCTCTTAAGATTCGATCTGAAATGACTTTTTCTTTTCTGATTTTTGTACTCAAAATTTAAAAAACTAGGAATTCTTGCAAGCCAATTTCTTGGTTTTCTCACAGGAATTCATGTTTAGACTATGCCTTATCTGGTTTTCATAGCTAAACATTATTATTACTATTCTTTTTTGTGTTTTTTTATTTCTATTATTATTATTATTATTATTATTTTAATTTTTAATTTTGAAATCAAAACAAATTAAGGTTTGGATATTACAGCTAACTACTGTAGTATCTGTACCTCCTTTTCCTATGAAATAGTTCTCATAAAATCTTCTCTGTTAACAGGCTTATGGTAGATTTGTAGCCTGTGTCCATTGACAAGATATGTCTGTCCTTCTTGATCTATTGAAGTTACTTTGGCTGATCCATTCTTGAAGATTTCAAGGATTTCATAAGGCCCCATCTAGTGAGTAGTGAATTTAGCCTTATGATCCTTGAATTTGGAATCAAAGATCAATGCCTAGTCGCTAATTTGAAATTCCTTCTTCTTAATCATCTTGTCATGCCATTTTCTTATTTGCTACTGAATCATTGTTGTCCTTTGCACGACCTCTTGTCTCATTTCATCAAGCTGGTTTAATTGCATGATCCTTTCTTGTTGAGCTTCTGAAAGGTCCATCCTTAGATTTGCTGCCAATTTATATGTATGTATTTGGAATTATATTAGCAGCATGACCTCTTTACCATAATTCTATATGCCCAAAGTGCTTCATTGAGCTTGTCCACCCAATTCTTTCTATTTGTGGCTACCTTTTTTGTCATGATCCCTTATAATGTTTTGTTTGTAGACTCTACTTGGTCGTTGGCCTATGAATGATAGGGTGTGCTTATTCTATGCTTGATTTGGTACTTCTCTGTTATTTCTTGAACCAATCTTGATGTGAATTGAGTCTCTTGGTCTGTGACTATCTCTTTAGGCACTCCATATCTAACAAAAATTTCTTCAAATAGGAAATTGACTACTATTTGTTCAGTTGCCCTTACAAGTGCCTTTGCTTCAGCCCATTTAGTGACATAGTTGGTACATACAACAATGTACTTCTTACATTTGGATGATGGATTGATGGGTCTGATAAAATCAAGAACCCATTTTTCAAATGGCTCTAGATGCACTTGCGGCTGGAGTGGCATTTCATCAGAGGTAGTTGGTCATCCCACACGCTGGCAGCTGTCACAACTTCTTACATACTCTTTGTATCTTTAAAAATTGATGGCCAATAATAGCGAAGGCTAAGAATTTTGTGCGTTGTCCTCTTTGCTATAAAATGGCCACCATAAGGTTGATCATGGCAAGAGGTTAGTACATCAATTATTTCATCCTCTCTAATGCATCTTCTAATAATCCTGTCATAATCAATGTAAAATAAATCGCCATTAATCCATGAGTATTTTGCGCTTTGTTTGATCAACCTTTTCTTTTCCTTTGAGCTGAATGATGGTGGCACTTTTCTTGTGGAGAAGTAATTAGCTAAATTAGCATACCATGGTGTTAAAACTGAAGTTGCAAACAAGTGTTCATCAGGAAATGAATCTTCAACTTCGACAGCTTCACCTAGATTTTGAAGTCTAGAAAAGTAGTCTGCTACCTGGTTTTATTTCCCGGGTCTATCCAGTATGGTGATATTGAAGACCTGTAATAAGAGTAACCACCTGGTGATCCTTCCATTAGTAATAGGTTTGTTCATGAAATATCAAATGGCAGAGTGATCAGTGTGAACTAGGACTTCATATCTAGTTATGTAGTGGCAAAATTTGTTCACTACATGTATTATTGCGAGCATTTCCTTTTCTGTAACTGTGTAATTAAATTCTGCAAGGGTCAAATTCTTTCTAATGAAATAGATGGCATATATTGAACTATCTTCTTTTTGGCCTAATGAAGCTGTTGGCATTATGACATAGATTTGGCGCTATGGCATAGGTGTTGTCCTTGATGGCAACTCAATCTGGTGATAGATCTCAGTTCAGGTTCTCAGAATGAAGGAAAATATATATACACAGGTTCACCTTGACGAAGACGCATATAAACGTGGGTTAGACGTTCCAAAGATGCGTATGCGTATACACGCACTTTCACGCAAGGAAAAGTGCATACATGTGGGAGAACTTATCTTTTGTTCGTGGTATTTAATCCTTGGTATTTGAACTTATGGTTTTGGGCCATGGTATCTCATTAGAAGTGTTGATCCCAAGTATTGGGTCCATGGTATTGATTTGTTATGGTTTTGAACCGTGGTATTATGAAAGGCCTAAGACTATAAAAGAGGAAGGAGATCATTTGGAAAAGGATAATCTGAATTACTGAATATCTAAAAAGTGCTAGATCTGGAATATTGGTTATGGTGTTATGGTGCAGATGTGGATCTGAATGAATGAGGAACCTGAGCGCAAAGAGAAGGATAAGTTTTATTGATGGGTCAAAATCTTAAGGCTTGAATGATAGTATATTTGTTTGATTTTGATCTGGTTCATGTGGCGCATGCTTGATCTATAAATCTGATAATCTGGGTTAACTAATTTCTGAATGTTTGAAAGAGTGAATTATCCTTTGTAGATCTGTACGCAGGTTCAGTGAAGCGAAGGCACGTATACACGCTAGTTCTGTGACTAAAAATAATGTATACACAGGTTGGTCCAAACACAGAAGTGTATGCACGCAGGTTTCTAGTTATTAAAGTAGCATACATCTCTTAAATTGTGTTCTAGCTGCTTCTGTTTATTGCTGCAGTGTTCTGGGTTCAGAATTTGGTGTGTGGTTACTATTACTATTTTTTGGGTACAGCTGTCAGAGAAGTGTTTATTTGATTCAGTGTTAATTGGTGAAAAGGAGATTGTTTGATACAAAAATTCTTGATGATTGATGCTCATGGATCCAGTATGAAAATTTATGAAACGTGGTCCCTGGAAGCAAAGAGATGGTTGTAGCATTCTGCAAGTGGTAGCTTGTATCCCAGCTAGTACAAGAGCTAAGGGGGTTGTAGCTCCCTTCCAGGAAAAGCTGGAGAATGAGAGAGGGTTGTAGCTCTCCGCAGGTAGCAGCCTGCGTACTGGTAAAGGACTGCACCAGTATAGAAACATTGTAAAAATAAGTTTCTAAATAAAGGAAGATAGAGACAAATTGTAGCAGGTGGTTTTCACCCACATTGGGTTTCCACCTTATATCTTATGTTCTTGTGTGTGATTGTCTTCTACTCTGTTTCACTGTTTCTGGTTACTGTTTATTTGATTCTGATACATAGATTAATGATCAACATCTGTAAGATATATTAAATAATAAGTCTGCATGGTATACGTGTGTTTCCTTATTTGTAGTTGTGTATATATGCGGTTTTCACTAACTGAAGTAGCGTATATGATCTGGGTTTGAAAAAGAAAATAATTGACTTGATAATACTGATTCACGCCCCTCTCAGTATTATTTCCAACATAAGCCCCCACTGCAGTGTCAGATGCATCAGTTGAGATATGAAAAGGTAGTGTCCAATTAAGTCCTCTCAAAACTAGAGCAGTGGATAATTTTTCTTTGAGCTTCTCAAAAGTAGTTTGACAATTACCATTCCAATCAAAAATTACATCCTTTGTAAGAAGTTTAAACAAAGGCAAAGATATATTACTAAAGTTTTCAATAAATCACCTATAATAACTTGCATAGCCAAGAAAACTTCTTACATCTTTTTGATTTGTTGGAATTGGAAATTCAAAAATAATTTGTATTTTGGTTTGATCTACTTTAATTCCTTTGGACGAGATGTGATGTCCTAAGACTATTCCTTCATTCATCATCATATAACATTTTTCATTGCTTAAGGACAAGTTTGTTTCTATACATCGTTGTAAAACTTTTTCAAGATTTTGCAAAGAGTGGTCAAAGGAGTCACCATATACTGAAAAATTGTCCATATATACCTCAACACATTCATGGACCAGATCTGCAATAATAGCTAATATTGTTCTCTGAAATGTTGCTGGAGCATTACACAGGCCAAATGGTAACACATTGTAAGCATATGTTCCCCAAGGACAGGTAAATGTTGTTTTATCTTGGTCTTCTAAGGCTATGCTAATCTGGTTGTACCCGCTAAAGCCATCTAAGAATGAAAATGACTTTTTCCCAGCTAGAGTATCCAATACTTGGTCAATAAATGGCAATGGAAAATAGTCTTTAAGGGTGGCTTTATTTAGCTTTCTGTAGTCAACACAAACTCGCCATTTACCATTTTTCTTGGGTACTATTACTAGTGGCGATACCCATTGGCTGTCAGAAATGGGGTATATGAATTTTACTTTTAATAACTTTTGTAATTCATCTCTGACAATTTCTTTGAGCATACGGTTCATTCTCCTTTATGGGTGCCTCACTGGCTGAATGTTGTGTTTGTATAGATGTGGTGAGTGCAGGTTTTTGGGTGAATTCCTTGCATATCCTTATAGTCCCAAGCGAATTATTTTTGGTATTTGTTCAATAGATGAATCAGTTTTTGTTCCTGAGATGTCTCTAGAAATGCCCCAATGTTCAATGTTTTTCCGGGACTGATTTCTATTGTCTTGCTTTGCGTATTTGTAATGGAATTGATTGGAAAAATTTCATCAAATATTTCTTTCAATGAGTACATCGTACATGTTTCTTGAAAACTTTGTGCCAACATGTAATTTGCAGTAATGTATTGTTCATTTCTCAACTCTTCTGAAACCTCAGGCTGGGAAATAAACATTTCCACTAAATTTTCATTGTTGTTTTCCTCAATATCATACATTTGGTTTATTCTTAGCATAGAGTATATTTCTTCCTGATCATTATAGTTGTCATCAAGCAATAAGTTTCGTGTTACTGCTGGGGCTTGTGCTGATGGGTACAAGGTAAGTTGTTTTCTTTCTGTGCCTCTAGAAATGATCATGTTACCGGATCTACATCCAATAAATGCATCAGCAGTTGCCAACCAGGGTCTGCCAAGTATAATCAGATGTCATCCTAAGTTTGATTTGGGCTGGAGTACCAAGAAATTGACTATATACTCCCAAGAATCTAGTGAGACAATTATATCTTCTAGCACCCCCTCAGGTATGACTTTAGAGCGATCAGCTAATTCCAAAACAATTGGGGTTGTCTGTAATTTTGTTCACTGCAAAGTTTTCATTGTGTCTAATGTCATGACATTTATTATAGCTCCTAAATCTATCAAAGTGTTTGGAATTGAAATTTTGTTGATAATGGTTGTGATTCTAGGTTTTCCTGGGTCAACATATTTTTCCATTGAAATAACATTTGACATCAAGCATGCTAAATTACCTATGACATGTATTGTTTTTGGGTCAAAGCTTTTCTTTGCAAGCTTCTTGAGACATAGCTCTTTAATGGCTTTGGTAGAAATCGGAATATCCTTGATTTCCTGGAGTAATGGCATTTTGACATATACATTCCTCAATTCATCAAGAACATCAAATTGTGGTAGTGGTGTGGGTGATCTTGGTTGAAGTAATATATCTGGAAATAGAAGTGGTTGGAGTGTTTTGATTTGTTGATTCTATTCCAAATTGTTTTGTATTGGTTCAATTTGTTTGCTATGTTGTTGATTTTCTTCTTCATCATTTTGTTTTTCTTGTTGTAACTGCATTTGAGCAGGGGAAGGTTCTTTTTGCAATGTCCAACCTGACCTTAGTTCAATGTTTTGCAGTGATAGAGTTGGGTATGAAGGTCCCTCATCTACGCTATAAGTTGGTCTGTCTAGTCGGTTGTTTAGGTTAGCTATGGGTTCAGTTGGTAACTGTGTGGGTCAAGGTGGTTGGTTGGATGGTAGTTGTAGTTGAGGTGGATTTATTTGTGGGGGAGTAGGTAATTCTTGTTGAGGAAAAGAATATCCTCTCCATCCTTGTTGTGGGTATGTTTGCTGTTGTTGGTTAACCCAGTTTTTCCATGGCATGGGAACATTCCAAGAATTTTGAACAGGCATGTTATAATTTGCTGAATTTGGATTTTGATGCATACCTAGAGGTATTGGTTGCCATGGTCTTCTAGCTCCCATGAAATATATGTTTTCCATTTCTACACTAGCTTCCAAATTGTAATTCTGTAAAATTTTCATCTTTGTACAGTCTTTAGTGTCATGGTTATCTATACAAAACCCACAAATTTGCACGTTATCTAAGGGACATTATTTCAAAGCATGTTTCTTCCTGCATTTGGGACAATATATAGATAATTCTAACTCTTGTTCATCTTGTCTTTTCTTTGTTTTCAAGTTATCTATTTGGTTTCCCAAAGTACTCAGAAGGTCTGTTTTGAAATCCTCAAATAAGTTTCCTATTTTAGCTCTAGTTATATTTCCTATAGCAGATTTTGTGATCTTTGATGTCATTGCTCTTTTCCCACTTCTTGTCCTACTCCTAGAGTACTTTTGGCATAATTCGGCAATCTCCTCAAAAGGTAATTTGGAAATTTCCCCTTTATCCATGAGATTAAGATCATCTAAATACTTGATATCCTGGATGCTTTTAAGAAACATTGTTCGAATAAGCTCAATTACATAGTCCTATGTTTTGAATTTTGTAGATTATATGAAAATATTTCTAAGTATTCCTCTAAGGTCTCATCTTCTTGTTGAGTCATTGCAAAGATGTCATCTTTAGAATCTTTTGATCGACAATAAGGTTGGTACTTTTTCAAAAAGAATTTTCTCATATCATCCCAATTAGTGACTGAATGTTTACGTAATCCCATAAACCACCTAAGTGTTGCTGCTTTTTGTGGAGCACTTGGAAGGTATGCTTTTGACAAGCAATTTAGTGGCTTTTCAATAATAATTGTAACCTTTTCTGCATTGTGAATTCAAAGGAGATAAACGATTTTAATAAAATGTGCAAGAATTGAAAAAGGAAGCTCAATTACTAATAATTGTGGTTTTTCTATGCAGGAAGACATGGAAGGAAGGAGTTGCCATCCAAAAGCGAGAAGCAGAGGAAGAATAACTGCTATCCCTCCAGAGGGGAACGGATGAGAACAAGATCGAGCAAATCAGAGCTGAATAGTCCAGGAAAAGAATGCGGGATACCGATTCGGCAAACGCGAGAAAGAAAAGAGAAGGATTAACCGATTGGCGAATCCCTCAGGATCTCCGATCCTGAGGGATCACTGTTTTACTTATCTTTGATTATCTAGATACCTCCGTCGTTACTTTTATATAAAGGAACAACGTCATTGAGCAAAGAGACTACTGTTTTTATAATTTTAAGTTTCAGAACAAACTTTGATCATCGAGTCTCACTGAGACCTGGTTTGTTATACTTTTGTTGATGTGATTAATATAAAATACTTTGTGTTTATTTCATCTCTACGTCTAGAGTAACCTAAGGCGGTGTACCATTGGTAGCTAAGGGCCCGGCTCCGAAGGACACTTGCTTTTGTATCATTATACGGTGATTTGTGTGTGTTTTATTTATCTTTATTTCTTAGTAATCTGATACATCTTTCATATGATATGCTATGCTCTGTTATGATCAATATATGAATGATTTCTCTGTAGGAATTTACAGGGTAAGTTCCTCAGACAGAACACCAGAAGGACACCGCTCACAAACAGATCACAGATCAATACACCAGTATTTCGACGTGGTTAAAACCCTCAGAGAGGGAAACAGTCCACGGCCTGTGCCAACGTGGCTACTACAGGCAATTTATTAATAAAAGAATGAAAATTTACATAAGCTTCTCTCATGCACGGTGAACCTACAAATGACCCTCATGCGCTTTAAATAGAATTCATGGACCAATCGGGTGTCAAGCCACGGATCAAGTGTCGGTAATACCGAGGAGAGAATGAACCGTCGGATCACTACATATCGTGACCGTCGGATTGTAAGTTACAAATGTACATGTTAAAGAAACACACTTTACCTAACTCTATACTAGACCAAGTTATACTTAACTATTCTATGTGTCGGAATATCCTAACATCCCCCCTTAAGAACAACTTGGGATAGGATTGAAGGATTTACAAATATGACACAATAGGAGAAGGAAGGAGGCACTAGAGCCTATCCCGCCTTAGTGACAACTTCCTGAACTCCAAGCATATATCAAAGTTTAGTGAACTTCGCCTCTGTGAGAGCCTTTGTGAAGATGTCTGCAACCTGATCATCTGTTGAACAATATTGCACTTCAAGAACATGGTCATGAATGAGCTTTCTGATGAAGTGCATGTGAAGTTCAATGTGTTTGCTGCGCTGATGCTGAAATGGATCTTTGCAAAGCTGAATGGCACTTTGATTATCACACCAAAGTGTAGTCGGATGCTGCTGCTCAAAGCCCAATTCTGATAGGATCTGACGAAGCCACAAGGCTTCCTTACTAGCTTCCACGGCACCACGATACTCTGCTTCTGCTGACGAAAGAGAAATGGCAGCCTGTTTCTTACAAGCCCATGTAATAGGTCCTGAACCAAGAGTGAAGACATAACCGGCAGTAGACTTCCGATCATCAGGGTCCCCAGCCCAATCAGAATCAGTGAAACCAACTAATAGAGGAGTTGCTTTGGCACTGTAATGAATCCCAAACTGTATTGTACCTCGAACATAACGAAGTATTCTTTTAGCTGCTTTCCAATGCCTTTCACGGGGGTTTTTGCATAAACCGAGCAACAAGACCAACACCAAAGGAAAGGTCAGGACGAGTATGGGTTAGATACAAAAGTTTTCCTACAATTTGACGGTATAAGGTAGCATCAACTTCAGGGGAAGTACAAGTGACTGAAAGTTAGACTCCAGACTGAAAGGGAGAAGGAGCTGGCTTACAATCTTCCATGTGAAAAAAGCGTAGAAGATCACAGGAATACTTAGATTGGGAGAGGAAAATACCTTCCTTGGATTGCAAGACTTGAAGACCGAGAAAATAATGTAAGTGTCCTAAGTCTGTCATTTCAAACTTCTTTTTAAGGCTGGAATTCACATGGTTAATAAGGTAGGGATCACTACCAGTGAGGATAATATTATCAACATAAAGAACAAGAATGAGAGGAGACTTGCCCACTTTCTTGGTGTAGACAGTATTGTCAGAATGACACCTAGAAAAGCCAGATTCTAAGAGAAAGCTATCCATTTTGGCATACCATGCCCGAGGAGCTTGCTTGAGACCATAAAGGGATTTCTTAAGC
>APFE030573011.1:0-16951 GCA_000404065.3 Pinus taeda
ATATATGGATCCCTCATCCCAGAGATCCAAAGGCTGGAATCTTATATCTTGTAAGGAAGTGTTGTTGGTTTCCTGGTGGAATATCATAGTGTTGGGTGATCTAATCTTTTCATGAGGTGAAGAAGGGCTTTCATGCTGGGAGGATGACACTGGGTTAAATCAATCGGTTGTAATCCTCTCTTCTAATCTTTATATCAATAAAGCTATTCAAGTTTTCCTCCACATTGTTGTATGTTTGCTGATATATGCATGTGTGTGGTCAATATATATCTGGTCCTATATTGTTTACGATTGTAGATCTCTTCACTTTGAAGGTATTATGCTACTTTGAATTTACAGGTACTCTTTGAAGCAGAGTGGTCAAGGGAGGAGTGGAAAAAACCATCAAAGGGGAGAAGGAACAAGCAGAGAACCAAGCGAAAGATCGAGGTTGGTATTCTTTGCTCCTTTCCTATCTACTTCTCGTAAAGGAAAACAAAAGTAACTTTAATCTATTTGTTTCTAAGATAGCTACCCATCTAAGTGGGACTAGCAGCTCTGTATAGACACTAGATTTCCCGATAATAGAGATGCATATGGATGATGGTAACATGCTCAAACAATTTTAGAAAATCTAGTGCACGGTTTGCAAGAAATTGACCTCCATCACCTTCAACCATTTTTGCATTTTCTCAATATCTGTGCATCCATTTAAAAATTTGTTTCATGAGGAGATGCATATGGATGATGGTAACATGCCCAAGCAATTTTAGCAAATTCCAGTGCACGGTTTCCAAGAAATCTGCTTCCATCACCTTCAACCATTTTTAGTTTTTCTTGAAAACTGTGCATCCATTGACCAAAATTTTTCTATGGGGAGGTTCATAATGATGATGGAAATATGCTAAAAAAGTTTTAGCTCAATCCAGTCTACCATTTGGGAGATATGGACAAAACAAGTTGTTGTCCTTTAAACCTACAGGATACAGAACAACACCTACATGATATAGAACAACACCTACATGATTGGCAGTGAGTAGTTTTAAAGGAGATACAGAGGTCAAAGAAGCTCCTCTAGATGTCAGCAGTAGCATCAGGATCATCAGCATCACCATCCAAAACCTACACATCAACATCAACTCAGCAGCAACATGCATGTCTCTCCAACAACCATGAGGTAGGTATAGGTATGCAATATTCTCGACCTCTTCTCTTGAGCATACTATAGTTAGAAATTTGTTGTCAATGCATGAGAGGTGAGGCTTTATAAGCTAAGGATGGGTCAACAGTCTCAACTACCTTCAACTAGATGATTTCAACTTGCTCCTTCGCTCATGCAATGTTGAAAAGCCAAATTATGAAGGGTGATGATTTCAAGGAATGAGGAAAAAAGTTAAAAGAAGAATTTTTTCCAAAGGCCAAGGTCACCACAACACTCCAAATCCTCCATCCACTTCATATTCAATATCTATTCATTGTTAATCCATCCCATTTAATTATTGAAAAAAAAAAAACAAAGAGAGCATCCTCTCCATTTTCATGAAATTTCCATTAGCAGGTCAGCAAGAAGAATGGTCAAAGAGAAAAGGATGATAAAAAAGAGACCCCTGTCACTCACATTTTTATTTTAACACTCATTCCCATTCATTCCTCCACCATTTCTGTCATTTTTTCCACTCCTTTACTTTAGTTTACAAAGGGATTGTGTTTTCTATAGGATGATCTTGTAGGAATTACAGTGACCCACAAATCCTACAGTAGGCAGTCCTAAGGAAAATAAATGACTTGCTATGCCAATAGGGATGTGGAAGACCTTGCCCAACCAAAAAATATTCAAGAACTCATCTTGAATAAGGGAAAGAAAGCAAGCTAATGGTCTCAAGAAACAATGATTTTTCTTTGAACAAATATGTTTTTGGGCTTGTTCTTGGAGAGCTTACAACCAAGATTCTTAATGCACAAGAGAGAGGCCACTAGGGCCATGGGTGAGGCACAATGAGGTCACTAAGTTTCTCACAGGATGAGCAACACTTTTAGCAGGGGGTATGATGGGCCTCTAAATTAGGCATAAATTAAGGCCCATGCCTCTAATTTAAAACAAAAATTAAGGCCTATGACCAACCTTCAACACATTAAACCCCTCTTTTTTCATTAGATAATTTATTTTTAACTTTAATATATTCATTAGGAAGGTTTACGAATAACTGAATATTTGTGCTTAATATTATTTATTTTTTTATGGAATATTATGAGAATATTAGGCAGATTATGAAGAGTTGGAGGAGGAGATAATTAAGGGACTTGTTCCCTACTACTAGAAGATCAATAATAAATAATAAGTCAACATGATATTATGGAATTATGACACAAATTGTGGAACTCCAATGATTGAGAAAATCTAGGAATGTGATCCACTAATCAAGGGAGTAGATCCACCAATCAAGGGAGAAAATCCATTAATCAAGGGATTTTGGTGGGGAAATATTCCTCCATCCATGGGGAATTATTCTTAATCATTTTGTATAAGTACCAAGTCGAATTTTACTCTAGGGAATGATTGAGAAAATCTAGGAATGTGTTCCTTGCCATTTAATGTAAATTCCTAGTATTGGGGACTAGATCCACTAATCCAGAGATTTTGGTGGGGAAAGATTCCTCCATTCATGTGGAATGATTCCTAATCATTTTGTATAAATACCAAGTCAAATTTGCCTCTAGGGAGAGATTTTCATTAGTGTTATTGTGGAAAGAGCTTGTATTCTTGCAACTCCATTGTATTTTCTTACAAGGATGTAATTCTATTGATGAAAATAATGAAGATTGGTGTCATGTTCAACTTCTAAACTTGTTCTTATCCATAGGTATTTGAGTTTCCTTGGGCTTGGCCATCCCAGGAACCTCAGATCCCTTTTGTATCATCTTCTTTCCTTCCTTTCATTGCTTATTCACATGCATCTCTAGTTTTTATTTCTTTCTATTTCTGCATTTAGTGTTAATTATTTCTTGTTGTAGGATTGAGTAATGGTTGATGTAAGTTATTTTTTAGGATAAAAAGCATTATTTAATCCTTGTAAAAGCTTTGGAAGTTCATAGTAATCATTGAGCTGCTTGGATTAGTCTTCTTATTCCCAAATCTAGTTTGTTGGACCTCCTTTTTACCAAAGAACAATAAATTTAGGCTATTTTTTTTAGCATGCTAATGAGCTTCAATAGAATTTATTCCACTTGCATTAGATCAAAAAGACATTCTAGTTAATAACAAAAATTACCCCATTGCATTTGCACTTGATGTGGTTAGGCATTTTTTAGATTTACTAGCTCACTAGTTCTCAAATTTCTAGATTTGCGACTAGTAATGTTTTTTATTTTTTTGGCATTGGTTATAAAAGGTCTTCTTGAGTGATTCCAATTGGAATAGGGACCTAAGACATCCTAGTTAATAAAAAAAATTGTCCCATAGAATTTGGATTTTATTTGCTTGGTCATTAAATCCTCCCCAATTTCATCATTTCACAAGGAAAATTCTCCAAGCTTTTTGAGAAAATCCATCCATCTCCCAAATTTGGTTTTGAGTTCTAAGTGATCCTAGGAATTTTTCCACTCCATTCCATCCATCACTTACCTTTCCTATGCCTCCCATCACCTCCAACACCTTACATTTTTCTCTCGGCTGTATCTTATAGGTTCACTGTAATTCCTACAGGATCATCCTATAGGTTTCTAGTACATGTTGTAGGTTTTCCTAAAATGGTTTGTTTTGTGGCCAAATTGAGGGAAAACCTCTAGGAAGTCACCAAAAGCCTCCCAAAGGTATCCCACATCATCCAACGATTTCCTAACCTTTCCATCCAACCTTTAACATCCTTAATTCACCTGCCACATCACCAAAGGAAATTTGTTTGCATATTTGAGTTTGCATGAAAAGGCAAAAAGAAAAAAACATATTTATTTCAATCCCTTTACTTGCACATTAGTGATGTTTGATGTTTCTTATTTCCATGCTTAGATAGTAGCATTTGTTCCTGATAATTTAGCATTATTACAAAGTATAGTTTCTTGGCAGTTAATTAGGAAATCGTGTGATTTAGCATTGAATTTCCGTCTCTTTCCTTATACTTTCTTTCTTGCAATAGGTTAAGTTTCCATTTCGAACATTTCATTTTTTGCAACTAGTTTAGGATTTGACTTCAGTACATGCACTCCATTACATCATGACAACAAAGGAAGGACACATTATATGCCACACATATAGTGCCAACACCTCTTAAGTTTGTATGAACCCCGTGTTGATAATTAAAATTGGTAGCCTTGGAAGTTACAACATTCTTGTTGCAATACCGATGCCCATCATTCATTATTGGAATAATCACCAACTTTAAGTTCTTCTATCATCTTTGAAACTTTGAAAGCTACTTCATAGTTGAATTTCCCTTTTTTATCCTCATTTCATATGCAGTGATAATCCCATGTAGCTCATCCATCTTCATCTTTTTCATATCTTTCATTTCTTCAATAACCGAGACCTTTACATAAAATCTTAAGTGGAGAGATGTCAACACATTTTGCACAATCATTGATTCCTTAAATTCTTCACCAAGTATTGTGAAAGTATTGAAAATATCATCCACATGAAGGAATTAGGCTACACTATCTCCTTCATCATTCATCTTCAAACTCTCAAATTATCTTTTATGGCTTTGAAGTTTTACCCTCTTCACCTTGTCATCTCCTTCATAACTATTTTGAAGTGTGTCCCAAATTTCCTTTGTAGATTCACAATGCATAACTTTGAAAAATTATTATTATGATAGGCCACACGAGATGACATTCATGGCTTTTGCATTATTTACACAAGCCTTCTCAGCATCTCGTTCATATAGAGGAGTCGTTGTAGATCTATAACCATCCACTACATATTTCCAAATGGAAAAACAAAGATACATTAACTAATTACTCATCCTTATCCTTATAAGGAATAATTTTCCCATTTAATAATGGAGCTCTTCTTGTCAAAGAAACTTCATAACTGGTAATGGTCCCTCAGTGATCTTCCTTCTAGTGTTTTGACTAGTTTCAAAAAAACTTTCTCTGATACCGATTATTGGATTCACACTTACAGTGAGAGCGGGGGAGGTGAATCAGTACAAGACAATTTCTTACTTAATTAAACAGTCATGAACCATAACAAAAAATATCTCATATGGAGCAGGAGACATAAAAAATCACTATTTATTACATATCTTTGTAGGCACTAACCTACTAATACAAACTTTATAGGCACCAAACTACTATTACAAAAATTGTAGGCATGAACATATTGTTGCAAACTTTGTAGGCACCAACCCATAGGAGACATCAATCCCCTTTGTTGCAATATTTGTAGGAACCAACCTATAGGAGACACCAATCCCCTTTGTTGCAATATTTGTAGGCACCAACCTATAGGAGACATTAATCCCCTTTTTTGTAAGATTTGTAGGAAATAACCTACATGAGACAACAATCCCCTTTGTTTTCATATTTTTAAGTACCAACCTACAAGACACACCAATCCTCTCTGTTGTAATATTTGTAGTAATCAACCTATTGGATAAACTAATTCCCTTTGTTGTAAGGACACAAACCTATAGGAGATATCAGTCTCCATTGTTGTGAAATATTCATAGGCACCAACCTACTTTACTAAGCCTACTTTTTACCTCTTTCTTAATTAGGTTATTTAGTTTCTTATACCTTAACTAGGTCTACTTGCTTCTTTTGTATTCAAGGCATGCTTGTTGCTTCTACCTTCACTACGTCCATTTCTCCAAAAACTTGTTGTTTTTGGACTCTCCCCAAGGATGAACTTGTACACCATGACACGTATCCAATTTTGAAAATATGATTATGAAATTTTTAATTGAGGCACCTATTTTTGTTTCCTTGAATCTCTGAAATTTTCACCATTTAAAAAAATCCCAAAAAATAAGTTATAGAAAAAATGCCAAACTGGCCTAATTGAAGTTGATTTCAAGGTTATTCAATAACCCTAAATTCCATAGGGCATATCTACAAAATGATAGAAAATCAAAGTTTTAAAATTTTACTCTAGGTACTTAGATATATTGAATTTGTCTCTAGTATGAAGCATCTCAACAAAAAGGTTATGGTGAAAATGTCAAGCTAGCCTATTTGAAGTAGATTTTAGGAGCATTAAGGAACCCTAGATTCATAAGATCATATATTTGAAATTAACATCAAACAAAAATTTGAAATTTATACCATAGATATAAAATATCTCCCCTCTTCTCCTCCAAGTTTCACATTTTAAAACATCTTATAAGAAAATTTATAGTGAAAATGCTAAGCTACCTTGTTTGAAGCATATTTCAAGAGTATTCAAGAACCATAACTTCCTCAAATCATGTCTCAGAAAGAATAGTGAACCAATGGATGAAATTTCTACCACATGTGCAATAATATCTCACTTTGGCTTCTCCAAATTTCATGGTTTCAAACATATCAAAATAAGATATATATCAAATATTCCAAGCTAACTTGTTTACTCCACAAATCACATTTTTTCACCACTTTTAAGACCTGAGGAGCATTCCCTAGATTTTTTTGTGCACCTCAAATATATTCTTTCTTGGATGGTCTACAAATGCACTAATCTATCCTTTATTTATAGTGCTTATACATTCACTTATGGACTAACTTGTAAATCTAGTTGGATTGACTTGTACTTCCTAGTTGGGTTGGCCTAACAAAATATTTAATGCCTTCTCATTCCTATGGAGTTAGAGAGAGTGACATATACCATTGGAAAGGTTTTGGAATAATTTCTTCAACGATATATCCCATACTCCCCTTTGAGCTAGGTATTTATAATAAAATCATTTCAAAGATAAGGTATCCAAATTGGGCACGAAGAAAAAATTGGGTATCCAAACCATATTTCCAACAATATTAATCTTGCAATCCATATCTTAGACATCTTTAGTATCCCCCTAGTTTGGGTATCAATGAAAATAATATTTACAACAATCTCCCCCTAACTTTGACATCAACGACAACACAATATTCAACATTTTCTAGAATATTGAAGCCTTTCAATTTGAATGAAGCTAAAACTATCCAAGGATTCAATCCTAACAACATATTTTAGAAGCATTTGGTAGCCATACAATATGAGCATTTATTCACAAGGACTATTGAATAAATTAGAGAAAATGAAGTAGAAACATTGAAGGAAAAGGAGATTGAAGTGAGCACTAATTCTGAGGAAAATACCAAGAAACCCATCGAATTTTCTCCTTAACCCAAAAATGACATGAAGACATTATAATATGAGGAGAGGGTCATGAATAATTATTTCCCACAAAAGTAAAAGCTCAATTAAAAGAGGTTCACACAAGCATAAGGAACCATGTATATGGAAGTGGACAATGCTATCGTCCTTGAATTAGTAGCATCACGTTTCATTGAGAGTCAAAACCTAGTTGAAGAAATGGCTACTGAAGAGCCAATAATTCTTGAAATGCAACCATTAATCATTTACAACACCCATTACAAGGAGGTTGGTTGAAAGTTACAGTTTGAAAAGGTGCATGTTAAGAACAAGAAAAATACTAAAAAGTGGAAATTAGAAGTTTACGTGTTAGGAATAGGACCTAATGGACTCATGAAGTTACACATAACTATAGGGAATGTAATTGATGACTTTGTCATTGAGAAAGAGGTTGAGAATATAAAGTTAAATAAAGATAAGCGAGCTAAAGGAATTCCTTAGTTCTAAACCTCTCTTTATGGCCCCATTAGTTATTGAAGAACGTGACGCTAAAATATAAATTTCTCCACCTACACCCTAGAACGTTAAGAAACAAATTAAACTGCTAAATGATATTAAATCCTTTAATGCAATCAATATTAAAAAATCACTATAAATAATTAAGGAAGGATGGGAAATTTCTTTGCATTTAAGAAATTTATCTCCAAGAATTGCTTCATTCTATGAATAATAGAAGCATGATCAACAATTTGTTGAAAATTATTTGATGACTTTCATAAATAAAATTATTACTCTTAGTGATATTTAGAAGAGTCAACAAGGTCTTCCATTAGGGAAAGGAATTAAGAAAATCAAGACAAGATAGCATGTTAGGATTAAAATGATTGAGGATGTTATTTCTGAATGTTTGAGTATTAATGACCATAGGAGAAATAATCTCTTCAAAGCTATAGAATTTGTCGATAAATTACAAAGGCCCAAAATGAATAGAGATTCTATGCTAATTCCGAAATATATGTTGTAAGAAGAGTTGAACATTATCAAAGCATCATGGGCTATGATTCTGACAATTTGAATGGTCTTCCAGAAGATGAGGAAAAAAAGTGATTTGTTACATTTTACAATGACAACAAAGACCAACTACTAACTACTAAGCCACTATAGTCAGATTAAAAGGACATAGAGGAAGAAATCATTGCGCTAAGGGTAAAACGAGACATAATCGTCCCACTAATGAAGGAGTACATTGAACATTGGCTTAGAAAATGTTCAAATGAAATTGTTAATCCTGAATAACTTCCTCAGCCATTACATTAACATAGTTTCAAAATCTAATATATACTTCGACAACAACCACTTCCAAGGGGATAGGATTCATCCCACAGGTCATCCTTTTTGCAATTCTTTGAGTGTTCTTTACCTTGTTTTGAAGAAATTCTCCTTTTTTCTCCCCTGTATTTGATCATCTAGCTTTATGAATTGTCATATATATTTGTAAAGCTAATCCTTGACCACAATTTCTCTTTTTCTTCTAGGTAACCTCATATTATTTCATCCATGAGATACTAATTCTAGTCCCTTAGGGACAAACACATTTACTTTTTATGTTTAATTATTAGGATTTTTTAAAGTGCTTTAGGCATTTACTTTATTCAAACTTAGAGTCAATAAAATATTACTTGACTCCCACAAAGAGCTAGATTTTCAGAACTGCATGTCATTTTTGGTTTCCAAATTTTTATATGAGCAATGAAATCCTTGGAATTTTCTCCTATGACCCTTTATGATCTTTGAATGTAGGAAATGTTTTAGAGTTATTTGAATATCTAGATCATTTCTCCATTTGTTTTTTATTGGTTTTCTTCAAATCCTTTTTCCTCATAATGTATGAATGGATTTGTACGGTGGAATAAATCATTAGATCGTAGGTGAATGTATTGAATGATCATATTTCTATGTTTTGAGTTATTTTGAAAATATGAGTGAATGAAAAGAGATGCACCACCTCTATAAAAACATAGAAAATACCTAAAAATTGCCTTAAAAGTTGACTCTTTTCCTTGACTGCAAAAACATCAACATAAAAACAGTAAATTCAATTTTTAAATCATTTATAACATTACACCACTTTATAGTACTAACTAATAAAATCCAAATATACCCCGAGGAATATATTATATTTTGACATTAATAAAATAGATAAGGAACACTTTTACTTAGATTACCCTTAATTAAAAAAATCACCAAAACCTATATTTTAAAGTTATTTACATCATAAAAATCTTATAAACCTTCCTTTAAAAAAATAAAAATAAAAAATAAAAAACCACTATTTCTTTTTATTTTTATTTTTTTATTCACTAAAACAATATGTTAAAACAAATTAATAAATCTCCATATTACCGTTTTTTAAAACTTTAATATACCTGAAATGGTTTATTCTACTCGTTTGGGTAATCCATCTTTTACTCTCTTCATACATATTCTTTATTTAGTATTTTATATTAACATTTAATCTTCGTAACCATATAATCATCAAAATTCAAAAGCAACTTTCTTTTGATTTTTTTTAATTATAAAATTTAAAAATATAAAAATAAATAAATAAATTTTTTTATTTTTTTATTATTAAATTTTAAATATACATTTTTTTTAAGATAATAATTATTTTCAATCATTTACACATATTTATAATAATAATAATAAAGAAATTAATTTTATACATTATATATTATCAAATGTGAAATCTAGATGGGTTGTTTATAGAGCAAAAAGGGGGAGGTAGGCTACCATCGTCTTACTTTAGAAAGAAGTCGAGAGATGTGGCAAAACACCCACATAGAGAATGTTTATGTCACCTAGGATCCAAAGCGATGCCACATGCAGACTGTAACCATCGTACGCAAGGCCATGCATGAATCACACTTCTATTTTGAATGCCAATTGATCCTCTAGATAGTTTATAGGGTCTCTATTTGTGCAAAGCACAAGAAAGGTCTATTGTGGTTTATTGTATCTCTTATCATGGCTCGCTTTGTGTGTTACTTCATAGTTTTTGGTTGTTAGAGCTTCATGTTTGATATGTAGGCCTTGGCTCTCGTCGATTATAATTGGGGTCTCCTATCAGCCCATCTCTCCAAACCCTCACCTTGCATTGTCTTGTTATCCTTGGTAAGCATATGCAACTCCAGAAAACAACAACCCTCCCTTATTGACTAGAACTACAGTGGTGAAGGAAATTTCTAATTGACGAAATGGAAGATAAGTTATGCCCAATAATTTCTTTCTCCTTGGAGGTTTGATGCTCATGATTTAGTTTTCAAATGTGGTTCCTTCTGCGTGCAAGATGATAGCTCATTGTGTTGTTAGATTCCTTTTACAGACGTGCACTTGATTGGCTTTGGCTTGAGTGGCACCTACTATTTAGTCTCTACTCTCATTTCTGGACCCTCTTTCTATGTTCTCTTGCACAATATTCTGCTTTGGTTTGTTTATCTTAGTATTTGGCTTGCTTCAGTGCCTAAGAGGAATCTCTCAGGTCTTCTCCCTTGGGTTCGCCTTCCTTCGATACTCTTTCTGAATGGGCCAATGTTATCGTCCTCATGCTCTCTTAAATTGGATCATCCCCTTAGTTCTCTATTTGTTTTCAATTTTCCTATCATATCTTGGCCATGCTTTCTCAGTCACTAGGCACTGAGCCTCCTACACATGGCTTATCACTTTGCGCTTATCACTTAAATTTATTTCCTCTCCTAACTGCCTACTCTCCTTTCTTTCCTAGGCCCTCCACCATGCCTCGTCACCGTGCCCAATCCCAGAGGAGCATCCTAATACTAGGAACATGTCAATTGGGGAAACATGTGTATTCACCACCACTTAGAGGAAAATGTTATGTAGTTTCATGATCTTACCCAAAACCTCATCCAAGATGAGCTCACTTGCATTGAGAGAGGAGGAGCCTCTCATCGACACCACATCTCAAACATGGAGGTTCTTGTTGAGCTGGCAGACTGTGTGCCAGATATTGGGCTTACACATGGATGTTTCAACTAGTACATGCACACAGTTGACCTATATTAGTATATGAAATTCCTGCATGAAAGAATTATGGTGGACACATTTAGGCATCGAGCAAACCTCCTTCCTTGACAACAACCATGACCTCTTCCTGGTCGCAACTACATATTCAGATCCCTCTACTTAGTCTTTTGATATGCTTAGGCCTCTATCGTTTTTTGTTATTATTGTCTATTCTCAAGGTTAATCTATCCTGCTTTTTAGTCTATGTATGGTCAATTTTGGTTTTTTGAATAATTTTCTATCATATGCCTCTTTACATAGAGTGAAACTTTGGTTATGGTCAGATCTTTCAAGTGAGACACTGACCTAAATCTTCTAGTATTTTCATATACGCCCTTGTTTAGAAGGTATACAAAATTTACTCCTCTCTCTCTCTCTCTCCTCCTCTCTCTCTCCCCTCTCTCTCCTCTCTCTCTCTCTCCCTCTCTTCTCTCTCTCTCTCTCTCTCTCGTCTCAATATATATATATATATATATTATATATATATATATTATAAGTTAGTAATGGTGAGGCTATATCATGATCATGTCCAAGAATAACGCCTGAATAGGGCGGGGAATTGAATCGACGACTTAACATCTAGGAGTGCCTTAACAACACACCCGATCATCATCTATCCAAGACCCCATGGACATGTATATATCTATGTTAGCTCAACGTTTTTGAATTATTTTCTTTTAAAGAAAAATAAATAATGTGGGGCCTTTAATTTTAGTCTCAATATAATTTGAATCCAATTGGAATATTGGTTAATATTGTGGTTAGGGTTGAGCCATTTTTCAATTGAATATTTTACAAGAAAGGAGAACCCACAAGGTTTTTCTAGAGAAATATTTCTCCTATGTGATTATGCAAAGAATAAGGAAGTTGGTACGTTGTGACCCCTTTTATAGATTCATGTCCACCTCCCAAGATTTATAGAGGTTAGGTGGCGATTTTGTACAATTGACAATCCCATAGGACTTGATGGAGGGCCACTCTCCTACACTTAAGTGAAAAATAAAGAGAATAGGATTCAATGGAAATATATATAGGGTGGTGATGTTGTGCAATTAATAACACCACCTGATTCAATGAGAGTGGATCTTGTGACCTCATTGTTCATTATGCCATAATAGAAAAGGTTGAATCAATTGAAATATGTCTTGCTACTAAATGTTGTAGTCTAAATCTTCTACATTTTGGCCCTTTTTCAAGTATAGTTTTTAGTTAATTATGTTTGAAATCTAATATGAACCTATTAGAATAACAAATTTGAGTGGTGAAAATGAATATTTTGAGTGCTCCATGTTATATGCATTCAAAAAGACATTTTAAACAACAAAAAACAATGATTCTGATAAAATAATTATTGTTGAATTCTGACAAAAAAATCAAAATATAGAAGAGTTAGATGGTTCCCTAATAAAAAACACACCCATTTTTAATTTTCCATAAGAGTTAACTCAGTGAATTGGGGCAATTTACCATGTTGTGAATGGGGAGGTAATCCCACAAGGTTACTAGTTGGAAGGCTAGTGGATAGACAATTGATTTACATTCCATTTGGAAATTCTAGTAAAGAAGGGAGAAAATTATCAGGGAAGTGACCACTCCCAATGTTTGGGTTGTAGATAACATTTTGCACTCATAATAAACCTTTGCACTAACTAGGTTTGACTTGTTTTGGGTTGTAGATAACATTTTGCACTCATAATAAACCTTTGCACTAACTAGGTTTGACTTATTTATCTATATTTATACTTTTACTCTCTTCAAGCGTTAGATCAATAAATTCAAGGCACCCATCAAAGACTTGTCAATAAAAAAGTTATCTCATAAACTTATGTATCACAATAGTAATCATAATTTGATGTCTATTCAAAAATTTGGAGGAAGAAAAAGAACAATCCATAAAGTAACTTTAAACTATTAATAACATCTATAAACTAAACAAATTTAACTTTTCTCTTTATCAATATCTATAATTTAATATAAAAAATAATATTTTGAAAAAAAAAAAAATAAAAAGAAAAAAACATCCTCATCAATCATATAAAGATAATAGTATGTTAACTTACTTCAGTTAGGCTATTCATATTGAAATGAATTGTAATAATTATTTAAATATGATGATAGGTTATTTAAATTTATTTAATTTAGTTTTTAAAAATATTTATTTTGGACTTAATTTCTTCACATACAATTTTTTTATGAGCCAATATTATTTAAATGTTTTGTATAGTTATTTAATTTTTTTATTTTAATTTTTTTAAACGATGTCCAAAATTTCAACTACATATTGGCTATAAAATGAGCCTCTCAACTCAATCAACAATAAATTTTAACTTCACTACATAACTATTAAATACTTAAAATCAACTAAAATATTCTATACTAATGTTTGAAATTAACTGAAATATTCTCATACTCGTGTTTGAAATTAACTGAAATATTCTCATACAAACATTAGCTAAAATATTCTTAGCTAAAATATTCTCATTAGTATGGAGCAAATTCAATAATACTGATTGCTTGCCCTGAATCTACAATAATACCCATTGGTTGCTTCCAATCTACAATCTGAATGACTTATCACTGGGTGAGCTGAATCACACCAGGAATAGAATCGAGGGGACCGCTAAACAGTTTGGCAAACTTCTACATAACCTTTTATATGAATAGAGTTAAAACTCTGAGATATTGCCATTATATCTCTCGACCTTCCTTATGCTTATACCTTGGTCCCATGTCCCCTGATTTGTCCTTTCCATGACCTCTCGTGCAACCTGTGGAGGAATATATCCATGGAGCTTCTACTCTGTGATACTCCTGACAGTGGTAAAAACTGTGACTACGTTCACTATGCCAGAGATATGAATATGAACGTCTGTGCTTGCTGCATTCATAATATAATGCATCCATTCTCCATCCAATAATTGTGCAAAACTTACCATCAACTTGCTTCTTGGTGCATCAGGTTGCAAATCAGAAGGAACCCTAATTTTTTTTTATCAGGGTGGTTTTCAACATCCTGTTTCTGTGAATAGTGTCCACTCATTTCAGTAATTATTGGTGTCTTCGTCTGAGAGATTTAGATTCTTTTCTTTTTGTCATCCTGTGACAGTATCAGTTTCTGATGGCTGTTTAACAGAGAGGCAGACTAGTCTGGCCTAGTCTCTCTCAACATGGTTCAAGTTGGAATACAGTGGCACAGTCTCAGAAGAATCAAATCCTTGGGACAATATAAATGTTTGAAGCATTAATGGCTCCTAGGGCCTTGTGCAATGTCAGGTCGTGCTCTCAGTGCGTCCCAGAAATGGGGATGGATTCTTCTCTGCCGGGCTGGTTGATTATATTCCATTTTTGCAGATTCAGCATTAGAATTTGATATGTTAATTTTTGCTGGCATCATAAGCAGAGTGCACCAAATTTTTATTTTTCAAATAAAGTTGATCTTAGATTGGGGCTGGCACTGGATAAAAGAATTTATTTTATTAATTTTTTTTTCAAATTAAACTGATTTTAGATTAGGTTCGCACTAATGTTGGATAAAAGAACAATTTGTCTATCAATAAAATGATTATTCTGTCCAACTTAAACTTAAACACTTTTTAGAATAATTTAATTCCTTAAAATGACTCTATTCTCAACCTCTCCATAAAATTTAAAATTCTTACCTAATCAAAAATAAAAACCATACAAATTAATTAATCTACATTGTATCACACCAACTCTGCAAAATCATATCGTCACTTCAAGACTCTTACAAATCTTCAGCGAGAGCATCTCCCAGTCCAGTTGGAAAGTACCTTGCGTTATCAGTAGAGTGATACATAAAAATGTTCAAAATATCATTTTGAAGGGTACTGGAGAAGGATAGATTTTTTTGGCCCTGACCATTTCATCCATGTAATGTTTTGATATTACTCAGCTGGTTGATACTGTAAGGTTAACGGTAAGAAAATAATATCATGGATTTATTTTAATTACATATTTAAAATGATTTTAGACTTATTAAATTTTTTGAATGCAAAATATAACGTGTTATTTTTCCTTGTTTACATTGTATTTTTAAATAGTATATAGAATTAGCATTTGCACCTAATGTTGCAAAGGAAACGCAGTAAGGCATAGTGTATGGAAGAATATTGAAATGTGAATGGGCTTTTTTGAAGGCAAGGGTAGATGATAATGAGTTTGAATTGAGGAAGCCATGCCGAAAACCCTATTAGGGGGTTAAAGTGGCTATGAAATGGAATAAAAGTAGTCATAAATATCCATTGAACTTGTTTAGATACCTTAAAGATTGCCTAGTTGAAGGTGAAGTTAAACAAATGAATTCACGGGAACAACAATTGGGTATCCATATCGATATACAAAATTTTAAGGAGAGGTATGTTAATCTTTTCAAACAACATTCTAATGTATTTGCCTAGAAATATGAAGACCTTAAACCATATCACATTGTGATGAACTAAATCCCTACTAGGATATATTCCTTAGGACGCTACAGGTGGTGGATAAGGAGGTGAAAACAAATGCTTGGGCTCATGAAGGAGCTCTGTATTGTCCTCCAACCCACACTAATCCTATGCCGATTATATTCCATGGCAACATCGTACACAAAAACATCTCTTGTTCATTACTCCTAGTATGGTAATATTGACTAACTCTGCATGTGTCACAAATCATATAAAAATGGATTTTAGTTAGCTCCCTGGTCCTTGGAGATTACCCTACCTACTCATATATGACTTGGACTTTCCATCTACCTTCTCATACATACATGACCTTCTATCATCACACTCTAGATTCCTAGAGATAAACTCATAACACTCTCTCTCTACTTTCCTACATTTTGAAAGTTTATGTCAAAATAAAAATATAATTTACGACAACATAATAGTCTTCTTCACAAAGCACTCTATCACTTTTCCATCTACCTTACCTTCTCATGCATGGGCCTTTGTGTAATAACACTCTTCATTTCTAGATATAAAAACGCATAACACTTTCCTTAGTTGCATAGTTACTTTCCACCATCTAGGCTTTTTCATTTCATAAGAAAAATAAGTTTTTTAAACTTCTTTTAATACTAGTTTCAGTTTTAAATAGTAATCAAATTCTGAGATATTATTTCAAAATATAATTGTAAGTAAATCATTGTTATGCCTTGCATTTCTTTGTGTATTTAGTTTCATTTTTAAATTATAAAACAATTGTTGAGATATTGTTTCAAAATCTAACTGCAATTAAATTATTGTTATGTCTTGTGTGTATTTATTAATAAAAACAAAAAACAAAAAAAAAGGTAAATCATTGTTATGCCTTGCATTTCTTTGTGTATTTAGTTTCATTTTTAAATTATAAAACAATTGTTTGAGATATTCTTGCACAATCCAATTGTAAGTAAATCATTGTTATGTCTTGCGTGTATTTCTTATCAAAAACAAAAAACAAAAAAAAAGTAAATTATTGTTATATTATTCTTATAATTTAATTATTGTAGGACTCTTGTACCAAAGAATTTCAATAGTTTCAATGATGCTAATTTTCAGTGGGTGTGTGTTGATCACAAATATTCTCTTGCTTGTGTTCCCCATTGAAAATAAACATCTATCGACAATTAACCATAATATT
>APFE030573015.1:0-11814 GCA_000404065.3 Pinus taeda
GGGAACAAAAATTGAAAGATTATCAATTTCATTGCCAATAAAGTTAAGGGTAAAGTGATTTACAATCAATTGTCTCTCATAATAACTTATTTTAAACATAAAAGTTTAGTTAATGAAATGAACATAGAAGAATAATGAGTAAAAAGAGAATAATAAGATGTAAGTGGAAAAGATTTAACAACAAATTTTTTTATTTTTATTTTTTATTTTTCAATATGTCAATCATCTTTTTTACCAAATGTAATATGGATTTCAATTTTATAAATCAAGAAGTAAGAAAATAATTTTTTTATATCTTTTTAAATTAAACAAAGAAATTTAAAATGCTATATGTTAGAGTAGTCTCTTTTTGTTTGTGAAAAAATAAAAAGAAATTTGAAAATAATTTATTATTGTCAATTGAATTGCTTTTTTTTTTATGCTTTTCATTATAGAAGTGTGATCTAGATGTGTGCCCTTCTAAATGAAATTAAGACCTGCCCTTCAAATTTGATCACTGGTCACCATATCACATCTATATCACATCTATAGAGAGAAAAAGGAAACTAGAAACGGGTATTATGTGATAGGGCCATCCTTTTCCTTTTCTCGGGTATGTGGTGGCAGGTTACTCAGCGGGTATGCTAACAAACCTAAAGGAATGCATTAATGCAGGCGGTATAGAAAGGAACAGAATCTCTATTTTTCTATCTTATTGAATCCCATCAAGAGTCAACTTCCTAGGGCGCGCAGGGATCTCACTCTTATTACCGTAACAACCCAGAGATTAGCCCTCGTTACCCGTGACGAGAGACCTCGTATTCCTCACCCCGAACCCTAGATATTGAGCCCCTTACTCCATCGTTACCTCGTTAATAGAATATTATAATAACGATGGAATATCATCAGCGATATTATATAATAATATTATTATTATAATCTCGCATATTATATGGCTTGATGTGTTCTCAAATGGAATTACAAATATCTTCCTGGTCATTTGACCAAATCAGGTTAGGTTAGGGTGGCCGAAACGCAAGATTAACAAAACAGCACTATGCGTGCTGCTGTTCTTTAATGTATTGGTACATTAAGACAATGTACCCGTAGCGCTCTGTAGCTATTCAGGTTTTGCTGTTATTTCTGTTTATATTTCAGAAGCAAATTTAATTGGTTGGGGCGAAGAATAATTGTAATTGAGTGTGAGGACAGACGAATCTTGATGAGGAAGTATTCAGACTTTTCATATGTGTTGAACAAGAAAAGTATCAATAAGTGCTTTCCAAAATTGTAGAAAATAACTATAAACAAGTGCTCAACATTTCAAACATTTGCAGTGTTCATCATTTCAAATTATCCATAAACAAAAATGCATAATGCATAGTTGCAAGAAAAGATTATAAACCATACTTTAAAACAAGGCTCGAACAACAGGCATGGCTTCAAATGGGAAAATTTTTTTATCCATAAACGATATCGTTTATCCATATTTGTGGAAAAAAAATTATAAACAAGACTTTAAAACAAAATCATCCATAAACGATATCCATAGTTGGGAAAGAAATTATGAAGAAGACTTTAAAACAAGGCTCGAAAAAGAACCATGACTAAAGAGTGTAAAGATAAATCGAATCGACAGAAATGGCATCCTTACCTCTAGTGTGATTAGAACTAGAAATGTGAAGTTTTAGGTGCAATGAGCGTGGCCCGGAGGGTGGATCGAACACATAACCTTGAGATATTCAAGGTGACGATCAGCTTTCCAGTGACACTCTCCCAACAAAGCTATCTTCCTTAACTCTGAAAAAGATACAACGGCAACAACATTGGTGTTACCAATGGAAACACCATCGTCACGTTGTTACCACTCATTTTCTCTAATCTTCGAACATCCTCGTGCTAACTTTTATTTTCTCTAATCATCCAACATCCTCGTACAATATAATAAGAAATCTTATCTTGAAACAATTGGGCATGACCATAGTTTCCGTCATTCATGACCAACAGTGGTTGGAATCTCTAATCTTCACATATTGTCGAGGAGAAATTGCCATTGCGAAATCGGCCCAAGGAAAAAAAAAAATTCCCATCGCTCGAATCCATCTATCAGCGCTTAACCAAATACAACCGTTGAATTTAAGATTCTTGATTGCCAAGGAGAGATTGCGATTGCGAAACCCGCGTTGAAGAATGAAGGAAACCGCTATGGAAAAAGACCATGGCTCGAATCCCTCTATTAACTAAATTTAACTGAAGCAAAAAAGCAAAAAGTTAACTAAATTTGAGAAGCCGAATATTAATTCCATTGTGGAAAGCTCCACCATCAAAAGAATCGCCCGAATCCCTCTATTAACTAAATTTAACTAAAGGAAAAAAGGCAAAAAAATTAACTAAATTGTAGAAGCCGAATATTAATTCCATTGTTTCCATTGTTGAAAGTCCCATGCACAAAAGAAAAGTTAACGGTTAAATTTGAAAAAAAAGCGAACCAATAAATTATCCCTTTTTATAAAAAGTAAAAGAAACAACCCGTTAATATCTTTTGAAGTAAAAGGTTGGCAATTTCAAAAACCGAATGGTTAATGCCAAACTAAGATATTAGAAGTTAGAAGTTAAATGTTAAATATTAGAAGTTAAATGTTAAAGGAAACCATTAATTGCTTTTAAGTAAAAGTTTGGCAGTTTCAAAGTTAGAAAGACCAAACAGTTACTTGGTTTTTTTATATGAAAGATAGAATTTCAAAATTAAAAAGGTAAGGGTGAAATTTAAAAAAATGATGTGTAAATTGTTTTTTTTTAAATTGTTTGGAAAATAGGCAAAGTTAATGAATTCATAGAATTATCAACATGCAAGGAAAGTTAGTACAATTTATTTTCTTAAATAATAAAATTGTCAAAATATAATTTGATGTTTGATAACAAAAATCTTTATTAGAATTCATATGGTTTAATAACATTTGCCACTACTAAAATAATTGTTTTTTATTAATAAATAAAGTTATATGAACTAATCATTATTTATATTAGTATTTAAGAAATATTTAGTTTATATTTTTTTTAAGGAATTTGAAATGAGAAATAATAGAAATAAAATATTTACTTCAAAATTTCAGATAATCTAATTTTTTCAATATTTCCAAGAGCTTTGGAAAACTCTAGTAGCCTCCAAAACCCCAGCTACTAAATCATTAAGGGTTTTTTAAAATACAACTAATCAGTTATTGGATTAAAACAATGAGGACAATTATAAGGAAACACCAATTGGGTTTCCCAAAAATATTTTGATTTGAGAAAATATATATTTTAAGAAACGTGCGAACAAAGGTGTTCTACATGTGGTTTACGCTCAAACTCTTTTTTAAAATGTTCTGGATCATAAAAACCTCAATTCAACAAAATATATATTAATATATGTATTTATAAATTCCCTAATTATAATGAATTTATTATTAGATACTTCTATATATTGCACTATATGTTAACCTCCACAAATTGTTTCCCTTATTTAATGTAACATTTGACCACTATGTCAACTATAATATCTTATACAATATGTTTTCCTTATCCAAAAACCATTATGAATGTCACATCATTGATATGACACATACCGCTAATTTATTATTATCATTGATACTCTTAGAGAAATACAAACTCTTCCATAATGCAACATCTAACCACTATTACCCATAAGAAAAAATGACGTTGATCACTTGATTATTCTCAAGGGACTAACTCTAAAATTAATAAACCATATTGCATTATGATCTTTAACACAATGAATTCTAAAACTATGACCCATAATATGCTTCAAGATCAAGACATTGCAACTCTTGAAATGTTACAACACACATCAATTTTAATATCGAACACATTAACTATAACATTAAAACTATAGCTTTTATGTATTTAAAGTGGCCTAACATAGTGAAGATAAATATGAATAAACTATAATTCCAAATTCAATCCCATAAGAAAGGAATATAAGAAATGTTGAGAATTTTGGAGATAATATTTTTATTACTGATATTGACCCACAAAACACTTTTGGTGAGTCAAGATCATTAGAGTCAACATATGGTAATGAGCTTGACTAATACTTATATTTCACCAATTACATAATACAATAATGGTGTACATTTTTGTGGACCATTTAAGGTCTTAATTTTAGTGTCTTAAGTTCATTTAAGCTATTGTTTCTTTACAATTTAGTTTTATAAATAATTATATTTTTTTGTATTCTATCCTTCCATGCACTAAAATAAACCAAATTTAGATAAGTTTTTCTAAATTTACTTTTATTTATTTCAAAATTATAAAATTTCTAAATGTATAAATTGTGTATTTTGTATATGGTTTTCTCTTATTTTCAATATTATATGCAATATGAATAATAAATATTTTCTATTTGATTTCTATTTATTCATATTTATATTCTTGGGTTAAATATATATTGTTAAATTAATCTTTTGATATCTCACTTTTTTTTCTTATTTCTAATTCTTTCCTAGTGAACATTAAATTAAATGTTCAATTTTGAGCCAAATATAAGATGAAGGGTTGTTGTTTTGCTACTTTAGTTTATTTCAATTATTATAGATATTTATTCTAATCACATTATATAAAATGTGTATGCAATCTCATTTCTTTATTTAGCAATGACATTCAAAGAAAACAAAACACAACAAAATGGCAAGATAGTATAAATATTACTTCATTAATTTTGTTAGATTCAGTATTACTGTTATGTTTTTTGTTATTTTTTGACAATTCTATAGCACAATGTGAACAAATAATTTTTTAGATATGCATTATATCTATTATGCCATTCAAAATAAAATGTTAACATCAAAATAGGAATTGAGATTTTGATTTTCCAATTAATAAATATGTTAAACGAAACACATTAAAATAAACCTCCATTCAAAAGGACATGCTACCATTGTCATTTTGCATGAATAGGGAGAGTCTCTAACATTAAATTCACTATGCTAGAAGAAATTGGTCAAGTGATCATGATGACAAAATCTACAACTGGGAAAAACACATTGGTGACATGTTGAATATGAATTCCTATGGATGTAAAAGTTCAAATAACTCCATTTCATTCCTCTTTATAGTAATTTGGCTAGCCATGAAGAAAAATTCACAAGTTGGCCCCTATGAAATGTTTAGAAATCTTCCAACAGATAGGGGGTAGATCAACACATACACAAAATGTTTCCTCCGTGAAAGAGGTTCTGTATTAGGCTACAATTGACCAAATATTTATAGAATCAATTAATAATCTAACATAATATTCCTAGTTCCACCATAAGCTTGAGAAGAACAAAGGGACATACTTTTACTCCTTGTATATGTTGAACAACTAGAAGAAAGGGAAGAATAATTTTACACGGAAATCTACATTTGACCTCTCAATACCTGTGACATAATATCCTAAGAATTTTATCTTGTACGGTTATACAATAGATTTTGTGAATTTGTGTAGCTATTATCTCTTTATTTAGAGATGGTTACAACCATTCTAGCCAATTTGTGTTCTACAATATGGTCTGATTTTATTTATTAATAGAAGTTGACTTTTCACCATATTATTATAATCTCTAGCATACTTATTAAGCCGAGAGACTCATTCTACAAACTAATATGAGGGATCCGTCCCTTAAATTGACATGTTCCCCTATAAAATAAACTAAACTATTCCCTAAATAAAAAAATAATGTCGACTATAATAAAATAAAATGAATATATTGTAAAGTAATTACAACTGAAAAAACTATCCCTCAAATTGACATGGGCCCCTATAAAATAAAAATAAACTATGCTCTAAATAGAAAAATAATGTCCGTTATAATATAGTAAAACAAATATGTTGTAAAGTAATTAAAAGTAAAAAAAAGTGTGACTAAGATGTTTAAACTTTTACTTTTCAAAAAATTTGACAAAGAGATTTAAGTAAACTATTTTTTCAAAAACATTTCAACATGTTATTTAACTAAAATATTTGAAGACCTACGTTAAATAATTTATGCATGATATCGAATTCATATATATCTATATATAGAAAAAAATTGATAAAACAAAATATTTTAATACTTGGCATATACTTAAAAATTTATTAATAATTAAAAAACCATTTTAATTTGCACTGAGAAAATGTCTCATTGTACATGTCAAACATTTTAATGTAAACTATGTATATATTATATATCATTTAAAAAAAAATGTATATATCATGAAAAGAATTAATTTTTTAATTTTAAATCCTATATATATACTTTATATAGATTTCAAAAATACAATTTAAAAAATAAGAAACTTCACATTGTATTTTGCAATCTAAAGAAGTATTTGATCTCTCTCCGCTCATGTTAGATCCATACTTAAGATAGATATTTTTAGTGTGCTGTTAGATCCATACTTAAGATAGAGATTTTTAATGTGCTTTAGTTACTTTCCTGTATTTTATTTCATTCCTTGTATATCTTGGGTCATCCTATCTATCGAACCCTCCATTCACATTCACATTTCCATTCACTTGTTGAGCAAGTATGCTAGTTTAATTGTCCTAAGGTCAAGCAAAGCAACATAGTGAATTTGAATTTGTCATTCTTTTACTTAGTCTATTTCAATGTTATTTGATTCTCTCATTTTTTTGATGCAAATTACTAATGTAGTATTATGTCATAACTTGATGTTTCGCTCGTGCTTAAATCCTACAAGAAGTTCGCAATTTTTGTGTTTCTAGACATAATGTATACGTTAAAATTGTAGAAATATTCTATTGCTAAAGAAAAAATAGAGGATGAATGGACACTATTATTTGTGTTGATATGTGTGTTGGAAGCCAATAAAAGTTTGTAACTTGATGAAAGAATTATAAATATTGTTATTGTGAACCATTATCAATGAAATTAATTCTTAGATGGAAGTTAATTATTAGAAGGGTCAAAAACCCTCGATTAAAGTAGCACAATACATACTAGGTTGTATATAAAAGACCATGGATTAATCACTGTACGCAACATGTTATAACCAAAAACCTCAGATTGAACCAATATACAGCGAGTCATAGCCAAAAGGGAAAAAACCCACTGATTAAACCGAGAAAGAACACAATACACAGTAAGTTATGTCCAAGGGTTAAACTAATAAAGAAGAGTTTATATGGGAAAACCAGACACTAAATTAATCGGCAGGGACTAAAACCAAATTCAGAGCTATGAGAAGTCATTCAAAAATCCAGTGATGATTGAATGAAGCAATGATGGAAAAATTAAATCCAGTAGAAATTATTTATTTGGGAGGCCGATTGGAGCAATAAAGGAAAAATTAAATATAATAGAAATGATTAAGGAGGTAGCATAGGCTTAAATTCGATAAAAATGGTTAGGCATCATGTTTAAACTAATCCAAATAAGAGATAGATATAGGGCTATCTCTATGTACCTAGAATTGGGATTAGATTTTCAGCCATACAATTGGGATCAGCAAGGTAGGCTTTGAACAACAGCAACGTCAACCACCTCTTTCATTCATTTCCCTGCAATGTCAACACTTCATTCATTCCCATAATTTAAAATGCACCAAACAAAAATACAAGATTATGAAATAGAATTAGTTCTCGTACCAGAGCAGAGATGAACATAATAAACACGGAAATGAAATTAAATAGAATTAGATTTGGTCCATACCATTTTATTTCCAAAGATAATTGATCTCTATTTACGCAAAGAACAAAGAACTATTAAACAACTCTACTGCGCTATTGAGAGTTCATACTTTTTGTTTTTTTTTTTAATTTCAATTCTCGCGCTTTTATCTCTCTCTTCTCTGTTTTGGAAAAGGATAGGATTTTTTTGGAAAAGGATGGGCTGATGTTTTTTTTGGGTTTTTTATTTTAATTTGGGCACTTTTCTCTTTTGATGCTTTTGATTTTTCTAAATTTATATTCGTGTGCTTTCTTTCTATTTTTAGAAAAGATGCGAAGTTCATGTTTTTTTCGTCCATGTTGGGCTAAGGCCTTTTTTGTTTTTTTTCTCTTTCAATTAATGATTTTCCGAAGGGAAATATCAAGCGCAAATCTTGCCAATAAGTCTTCCATTCATGTTTTGTTTTAATTTATTCCTGTTCATTACTCATTTTTTTATGGATTGGATTTGCAGTGTGTCAATTTCATTTTATTTTAAAATTTTATTTATTTTTGCAGAGATTGGTATTGAAAGGTTTAAATATCATAGAGTTTGACAAATATATTAGGTTATTTATTTTTAATTTTATGTAATAGTTGTTATATGAAATTTATTGGATATTAATATTATTTTTTATTTTAAATTGTGAAACAATATTTATATAAAATTTGCAAAACTATTTTTAATAAGTTTTAAAACTGCTAGTGAAATTGTATCTGTGCAAATCTTTAGAATGAGGAGCATGCTCTTTGATCTTCATATGAATATAGGAATTAATGTGGCCATATAAAGGAAATGTCTAGTAAACTCAAATGAACATCAAAACACACACCACCTCTTGATATATTTCACATAGCCAAGACAAATAAAAAAATCACGAACATCTCAAAACTCATTCATTTTCTTAAAGCATGCATTTCACCATGAACATTACATGTGCTTAAATAAATTAAAATCATATTGAATTAACTTGATTGCATGTTTCTATTTAATATTCATGCAAACTATTGTGGTACATATAATGCTATTAGGTTGACACTTTGCAAGATTGAGAAATTCTGTTAGGTTGATACTTGCCAAGATCAAGGCATGATAGATTACAAATAATTTCAAACCTTCCACTATGTAGATTAATTACAATGTTTGGTAATTTCACACAATTTGCTACATAGTGTTATAAGTTCAACATTTATCTGTCATCATTGACTACGTGTAACAAAAAATTCTATGCCATGACTACATATTTCCCTTACATGGCATAACCTGGAATCATTCTTGTGGAATTTTGTTATGTTGTCATCTTCGATAGTTAATGTGTTGCATTGAAGCATTATTATAAAATGAGTTAATGTGTTGCACTGAAGCTTTATGATAAAATTCTCTTCCTTTTTGTCTCAACAAGAGCTCCATACTTGGTATATCCTTTGGGTTTTCTTTTTTTTAATCACTTCACCATCCATTTTGACATTGCGTTCAAGAGAAACTATTCCAATTTGTCACAACTACTTTTACCTACAAGGTATGGTAATCATACATATCTTTCTCTCTTGTCTTCACAATTAGTTGTTACCATCTTTAGATGCATCCTTTATTTTATTCTTTTATGTTATTTTTTATTATTGAGTGGTTTTCCTTAGTATTCCATGCTCTTCTTTAAAAACAGGAACAAAATATTCTTTTCTCTTAAAATAGAAGAAATGATTACATGCTTAGCCCTTCATATGGGAAACTCAAAACTAACTTAAAAAACCACCTTAGTATTTCTTACCTTATGGTACTTATTTTAATTTTTAGTTGTTTGAAATAGCGACAACACTAATAAAAAAACCCACCTTAGTATGTATTACCATATGGTACCTATTTTGATTCTTAGTAGTTTGAAATAGCCCAAAGTGTAGGAATTCTCAATAAAATATCCTTAACTGTATTTTAATATGAAAATAGATTTAATTTTTTTTTATTGGAATTGGAATTTGACAATGAAATTATATATTTTTGAAATTTTTAATACACATAAATTTAACTGTAATTTTGCAATGAAATTATATATTTTTGAAAATTTTAATACATAAATAAATTTAACGTTCTAAATTATATTTTTAAATAGAAAAAATTATGTTTAATCTTTTCAAATATAAGTATGTAGAAACAGTGTAGGAATTGGAATTTGGCACTAATATCATATATTTTTGAAATTCTAATACTCAAATAAATTTAACTTTTTAAATTATACTTTTAAATATAAAAATCTATTTTTAATATTTTCAAATCTAAAAATGTACAAAATATGAATTCGTGGAAAATTGTTAAAATTATTTTTTATATTTTTTGAAATAAAACAGGAAAATGTTGCGAGGTGTATTTATTTTTTATGATCACCACTCTTTAAACTTTGATATTGAAAATCATAAGTTCTGTTTTATTATAATTGTGACCAATTATTGAAATACATCTTAGTGAGCCAATACACTAGAAATACACCAATACATTAGACATACATCTTATGAGCGAAGGCATAGAGAGGGTATGGTTGTTTGTAATCTTCTGTTTCGGCCACGGTGACTTCATTTGTTCCGATGACCCTAAGATTTTTGTAGTTCCATTTTGAGACCACATATGTCAGATTATAATATAATATCTTTTCTATTGGTGTTCGATCGTACTTAGTGGAGGTATTTTGATGTTTCGTTGTGTTTTGTGTTTGTATGTTATTTATATTTGTAGGTTTCTAGAATTTATGTCTATGGAAATTGAGTTTTTATTTTATTTTATTTTTTAAAGATTTTATATAATTAATCCATTGATTTTAAATAGTTCTAGACATTAAGAATATGAGTTGGGATTTTTCTCAACTGATTTTGATACTATTTGTATAAATTTTACAAAAAAAATTAATTAAATTGTTGTTCTCATAATTACTTATTTATGTTGCAAATTGTTATACATATTATTTGTTATATTATCATGTATATATTGATATTTCAATTATCAATGTAAATAATTAATCAATAAGTATTAAAAATAAAGAGAATAAAATGATATGCAATTTTTATTCCCTTTTAGGTTTTCTAAGGAGGCAAAGGTCAAAGGGGGCGGTGGGGGGGCTGATGTAACGACCTACAGCTCCAGCTTGAAGTGCGACGGTGGAAGTGCGAGCTCTTCCAAATCTGTGATGACACTTATGTGCATTTGTTAGGAGGAGACTTGTTTCTATGGCATGGAGGGTGCATGGAGGCTGACTTGATGAGATAGGGGCTTTTGTGATGGAGCAAGGGTGTGGGTGAGGTCGGCTGGGTAATCCATGACCTCCTCTTCAATGCATATATATTGTATTGCATTGGCACTCATTTGAACATCGAACCAACTCGCTCTACATCATTTGCTCAACAAGGAAGTGCGTAGTTCTAGTGTGCAAGTCTAAGGGAAGGCGCAGATTTAGCATGCGCCCATTCTTGGGCAGGGCTGCACGGTGAGGCACGGTTGTGGGTGAAGGTGTGGGTAGGAGCGCTCGGTGGTCGAGTTGTGGTGTGCACGGGTGTGTGGCGCCTGACAGATGGTTGCGGTGTGCATGGGTGTGGCGCCTGATTTGTGTGAAGGTTTGTGCAACGACTTGGCATAGGTGTCTTGGCGACTCGGGTGAGCACCCGCCCATCGTGCAAGTGTGCAGAGTGACTTGGTGAAGTGTTGAGATTGTGAACGGAGGTGTGTCTTGGTTGGAGGTGCCCGTGTGTGGCGACTTGGAAGCGTGCCCAAGTTGGGAAAACAACACGACCGTGCGACAAGCTGAACAAAGCGTTGGTGAGTCGTGTGATGACCGTGCAGAGGTGCCGATGATTTAGGCAACCGAGTTTTGCCTTGGATTGTGAAATTGACTAAGTATGAAACTTGGGCTTTCCAGGTATACTTGTACATTGTAAACTGTTGTATAATATATTGTTGGGTAGACTCATTGTTCATGGAGTTGCCTCTCCCTTTCTACTATGCAATTGTGTTCATCATTTATAATTGTTGTTGATAATCAATGTGTATGGGTGTTCATTGGTATAAAGGATAAAGAATAATACTTGGTTGATCCACAAGCTATGTAGGAATAAGTGGTTAGGCGTAGTCCACGAACATAATTATTGGTGAAAAGAAAGTGTTC